>NQII01001526.1:222900-243444 GCA_002778355.1 Clitarchus hookeri | reverse complement strand
AACAGCTGACACATGCCATTTAGAAACTGTACCTGAACAAGAATATTTGTGGAATTGTTTGCTGAGATACTACAAGTATTTGTGCATTACTCTTTCATAGCAACGCAGCAGTCTTCATTTTTGAAACATGTAAAAGAAAACATCCAGGAAAATACTTTTTTCGTAATCCTGGATTTTCCAGAAAATTGTGCATTCATCTTGCAAGATGAAGTTTAGTCATTTCACTGGAATAACTCTGAAGCAACCATTCACCCTTTTGCAATTTACTTCAGGAATTTTCAAACTGAAAGTATGGCTATATCAGCTTTGCTATCAATTCTGACTGCTTAGTTCCATTACACTGTAGCTGTGCACTTATTTCTAAAAAGAGAAGTTATAAAATGGAAAGAAACCTTGTAAGTTGTATTACTTTTCAGATGGATGTGCTACTCAGTACAAGAATCGGTTCAGTTTTTCTAATGTGTGCATTATGAGGATTTTGGTGTTGAAGCTGAATGGCACTTTTTTTGCTACCACACACGGAAAAATGCTTGTGGTGGTATAGGAGAAACAAGTAAAAGACTTGCAGCAAAGCATATTTTACAGCAGCTATACCACAATCAAATCATGACCTCAAGGCAATTACGAGTGGGTGAAGACTGACATACATACAATACATTTTGCATTCTGAACAGTCCTAGATCATGAGCAGGAGACTAATGCACTGAGCAAACATAGGATGGTCTGCAAACCATTCTTGATTTCTACACAATGTAAAGAAGAAGATACTGCAGTCACAAACACTAAAAATCTGGATGTTGAAGCCATTGTAGGGTTTGTGACTTGCATAGAAAATTGACCAATGGTGGCTTGCATGTGTGATCAATACCAACGAAGAAAAACAAGAAGTGAAGGTTTCTTTCCTTGCCCCTTATGGATCTTCTCCATCTTTCACATACCCGAGGCATCCAGATATGCTAACATTGCCTTCCGAATACATTTTGACAAAAGTAGATCCTATTACAGCACAGGAAGAGTGTACAGACTGACTCAATCAGAAATGCAGAAAGCTAGTGACAAGCTCCTGATGAGCAAAATGTCAATCAAAGTAAAACTTTTAGTGAAACCCAAATACAAAGAGATAATCATTCTCAAAATAAATTGTGTATGGTGCTCCTGAAAAACGTGTTTGCTAANTCAAAATAAATTGTGTATGGTGCTCCTGAAAAACGTGTTTGCTAATAGCCTTTAATTTGTGTACTGTACATTTTTAGGAAACAAATTTGAAGATGTTTTTGATTTTTAAATTGGGTGTTTCTTTTTTCAGTGGGCAATATTTCATTTTTCAAAGCCTTTGATTTACAGAGATGAGTTAAAGTTTACTTCTTTTCCACTGTTTATACAGTAATACTGTTATACTACAATATGGAATTAAGTCTTAAACCTCACTAATGCAATTCATCACAAGAGGACTATCAGCTCTAACTACCNTATACTACAATATGGAATTAAGTCTTAAACCTCACTAATGCAATTCATCACAAGAGGACTATCAGCTCTAACTACCTTAAATATAAAATCACAGTTAATGTTAAAATATATTTAACTGTATAAGATCTATTAGATTTCTTCCTTTTGAAACATTTTTATAGCGTTCTTAGAAACAAAATGTATTGTCTAAAGCATGTCACTGCAGGCTTACACACTCTTGCATGTATAAATTTAAATATCCAATGAATCCATTGCCATCCCAACTTAAAATTTATGAGGCACACAGAAAACATACATTAGAAAAAAATGTTAATTTTTTAAAATTTTAACAAATACCCCTTTTAAAAAAAATGTTATGTCAAATTTCATTTTAAATAATCTTTGACAGTAATATTAAAACTTAGTTGTTATATATAGCTGGAAAGCTCACAAAAGGAACTTTAAAATGAGCCCATGCAGAACTGTGTAGCTTGTAATTAAAAGCAGATATAATCCACTTTACATAAACTGCGAACAGTGGAAAAATAGACATTTCAAATTGCAATAGTCAAAATCAAACATGGATGTACAGTTGGTTCACGACTGGACGAAACTTTTGAAAATCAACCTATGAAAAAACACCCTAGCCGTTAGCGGCCTGCATATAACATTACAAACAGCGGCGAGCGCGGATACAGTTATGCCGTTAGGTTGCCAGCACGAAGAGAGAAAATAGTTCAAAAGTTTTAACGTAACACTACCATTTGTTTACTAACCTTCGTTCCTTGTGTTGTTGGCGGGATGTGGTTGACACATGTTCCAGAGATTTTGTGCGATTATCTTGTTTAACCTATAATAATTCATTTATTTGTCTTGTTTTACTAATATCCGCTCTTTATTATTTGTTTTTAATAATGTATGATTTTAATTTTTGCTCACTTGCTCGTTGTACCAATTCCTTTTGTTTTTATGTGTTTCGTGCATGTGTCTTTACTTTGCCACTCTATTCTAACGTTGCACTATTTGCACATAAGAATTGTTTTCACATTGTTGAAGACGTAGAATCCTTCACTTGCAAACTCTGCCGTCCTGTCGAAAACCGTCACAACCATTTTTAAATAACGTTTTACAATTGCGCGAAACATCCGACTCAACCACCACGCCATTTTAACGTCTGTAGCAATTTCGTTCAATACTGATGATCTTGCCTTCGNATAATTGCGTGAAACATCCGACTCAGTCTGCCACCACGCCATTTTAACGTCTGTAGCAATTTCGATCAATACTGATGATCTTGCCTTCAATGTATGGGAATTTATTGAAAGTCACTAACAATCGTGTAAATTGACAACAACTATCGATTCATCAAAATACTCACAATTTGGGTTTATAGAATGAAATGTTTTTCGCTGGCATCGCATATTCTTTTGTGTGAAATTCTCAAGATTAAAAACTTTACGCTTGTGGAATATCCATTAATAATATATACATAACTTTTTATAATGGGTGCGTGCATGAACGAACACATGTACACACTCACACAGTGGAATGTCAACATTGCATGTAAACATTGCCATGTGACTGCCACATGGCAGTCACATGGCAATGTTTGTTAACCTTTGGCAGAAGGATACAAAATGGGTTTAAAAGTAGATCTTTAGCAGGGCTTCAAGAAAGTCTCTTCCAGTCATGAACCGACTATAAGTACTTTCATAGACTACTAAATATGTGTCAGAAATAAAGAAAATTGGAGGGGGTCATGTTGTAAGTCTTGTTGTTTGACATGAAATGACCCATACAATCACTGATATTGTAGTAACACTTGACAAAAAAAAAATACAAGAACAAATATAATACCTATACCTGAAGCTATATGGGTGACTCAGGACTGTAACACAACAGATGCATACATAGATACACATGCAATTTGCCTTTATGTTAGAGTAAAATCAAAAATTAATTCTCTTTTCATGCTTGATATAAAAAATCAACATATAACAGAAATTTAAATGGAACGAAAACTTATTCAGGAAAGTTTTCAGAATTGTTTAAGTTTATTAATATTAACTGAAGAATAATTAATTGGTATGTTGCCCACATTTTTTTTTTTTATGCAAGACCAACCATCTTTCCTTAATAATATATTACTATATTTAATAAATAATAGTTTTATTTATCTTGGGCACCTTTTATGCATTGAGACCACTGAAATTAGGTACTTTTGTCTTTTATATATTTCTTCTTGAAAACACCATGAAACACAGCATAGCTCAGCATAATTAAAGCAAATTACTGATGCAATCTCATTTAACGACTGGATAACTTGTCAGACTTAATTTAATTTCTTTCATTTTTAAATGTGTCTGAAAAAATTTTGTCATGAAATTTTATATTTATTACCTTTAAATGTTTTTAATGCAATAACCAATTTGACATGAATTGTGTTACAGTTCAAGTAAAAGTATTCATTTGCAAGAACAAAAAAAAAAACGTTTATCCTATTTACTTTTACAAGTTTATAAGGTGGTAAGCATTATAAAGATAAATTTATATTTTCTCAACAATAGCTGTGTTTGTGGTCCAGCCTTTCCAAGCCTAACTCAGCTCGTATACTGAAGATAGAAGTCTGGAAGTTGATGCACTAAAATTTATTAATATTGCGTTTAGAATCTCTTCACTGCTATTGCCCATGCAATTGCAGACCTAAGGCATTTCTTTCTGCATTTTTAACCATATTTACGTTGGCACAGCATTGTATCAAAAAGAAACAAGCTTGTATCGCGGAGCCCTAGACTAAAATGTCATGCTGTGCGAGATAAGAGCTGAAAGTCATCTTAAAATCATAAATATTTTTCAAGCTAATCTTTGTTAAAATTTTAAATAAATTACAATTGGTTAACAATAAACGAGATACTCAGTCCGAAGTGAAATATTAACTTCAACACATAATAATAGGTTTAAAATATTTATAAAAATCTCAAATTTCCGTAAGGTTTCTATGTATTCAGAGTTTCATGAGTCTATGAAAATAAACAAATATTATTTGTTTAAATACTTTGTTTAGCAACATGGTGTTAGGAAGGGGAGAAGCTGGCATGATGTCACAAACTTGAAGCTGTATTTTCTGCCATCTTCATAGTGTGACGCTCAAGACATTGTAAATGTTGAGGTAGGTTTTTGTATTTAATGCACGTAAAATGTGGAAGTTTTTAAACAAATAACTATTGAGGCTAAACTTTCAGGCTAAATGTCAACATACTGTGATACAATAATATCAATTTAATTTTGACAGGTTAGGTTTACAATGTTGTGGGCATCACAATTTGGCTTACAGGGTTTATCATTTTATCATGCACATCCACAGACAGGGCTATCCCTTGTTTAGCAACCACAATTAATAATATTGCTTATTATAGGCTATTCACGGTAAAGTGAGCACTTTTGAAAGCCTTCTCATTTGGAATAATAGTCTATAAGTATACTTTATTTTACCCTTATACGTTAACTTACGTGTGTGGTGGAAAATACACACTGTGTTTATTACATACATGGCAATATTTATTTAAAAAGGAGGTAAAGGATAAGAAATGACTGAAAGGAAAAAGTAACTAGGGCCTTAAAAGTAGGGTTATCAGGTGAACCCTCTCTTATATGGATATGTCCTCTTTTTGAGGCCTTGTAAACTGTCCAACCAGGTTTTACAAAAAAAAAAAAATTATCTTTTCTAATAAAAGTGAAAGAGAGCGAAGCTTTACTTTTTTGTAGGTTTTTATATGTTGTTACATTTAGCAATGATGTCAATAAACTTGTTGCAAAAATGCAAACTTTTTGGAGAATATTACGTATATGTTTTGTCTTTTTCAACACTTCTATATTTTTCCCTGGTTGGTTTTTTTACATATATAAGTTGAGAAGTGCCTAATCAATTCAAAATTTCATGAATGTTTGCTAAAAAGAATAATAACCTCTTAAATTTAAATCATCAAACAAATACAATCAAAATATATCTGAACCTGAGCTGTGCGAGAGTGATAACAGTCAATTAAAAAGATTGTGTCCAGTGTTTATGTAGAACTATGTTTTGTCAGACTACTTCTATATTATTTACTAGCGAAATATTCTGTAGTGCTTACTGCTTACAAATTAAATTGAATTTACTTTCATATTAAGATTGAACATGATTATCGCTGTACAGTAGAGCACCCCTCAACCGGAATCGTCGGGGGATGGTGTGAAAAACAGCACATTTTTAGTCTGAACACGTGTATATGTGGCACATAATTTTAACTTAAGAAATCAATGAGTGTAAATTACTAGTTTTATCCTTAAAGTTACAAAGCCATTAAAAAAACACTACGTACTGTTTATGAAATGTGAGTCATAAAACTCCTGGCGCTACGTTAATGACCTTCATTCTCAACTTTCTAGCGGGGTTCTTATCTCTTTGCCTGGTGACTGCTGCATGAGTGAGCTAGATCTGGATATCATGTTACTGTTTGTGTTGATGTGCATGTGATAAAACTTCCCGAAGTATAGTCAATTCCATTGACAGTCTTTCCCATACTGCATGGCACGTCGGCACAACATACATTTACAAGAGCGGGGCTGACGTATTATAGACCAAGTTCATGAAGTACCGTATTTCGGCATGTATAGCCTTACATTTTTACAAAAAAAATGACAAAAAGTGGGGTGCAGCTTATGTACGAGATATTGGCATAAAAAATTTTCCCTCTGAACCATGTTCAGGAATGTGCTGTAAATAAGATTTAATATGTTTGTCCAATTTCAAATGACAAATACCTTCTTCTTTATCTTTTACACCAGGCTACACATTTTCTTATCTTTCACAAAATGATTGGCTACACGTTTTCGTATTAACATGTAAGGTGCTAGAAAATATAAGGTAAAAATATATGCAAAATGACAACTTGAACTCCAACTATTTCTCAGGGCTATGCGACTATACACAAGACATTAAAACATTCATACGTATTCCTTGATGCGGAAGCAAGTCTTAAAGTGAACTGGGGAGCATTATCCCTTGTCTGTTTGCCTGTTATGTCACATTGAATGAGACATGTTAGGACAGGCCTTACCTTCTCTGGGAACGAATAATGTAGCATTGGACAGTCTAATTTGTGGCATCGTGGGATCGTCGTTGCTTCATGTAAATAAATGTCTGAACATGCGTGTCTTTTTCGTAAGCAGATTTAATTTTAAATGGGTATCATCCAGTATTGTAGAGGCATTTAATATCATATTTTAAATGAAAATGTTTAGGCCATCAATTTGTTGAAAGGTTATATTTTTTCTCCCCTTTTCTACCCTTTGTATCAACTCTCTCACTCTCTCTCTTTTGCCTCTCCTCCACAACATTTCTAACTGTGCCTTAGGCCACAGACGATTGGCCCTGGCATTAACATAGTCAATCCAGAATCAGTTACTGCTGGATGGCTGTGACATCGCAACTGGCTTAGATGTACTTGAGATCTAGGTGTGTGTGGCCTAATGCCGAGTATAATCTTTAGATATTTACAAACATAGGTTCCAAACTGCACCACACTGCACTCAAAGTTGCGACATTGTTTTCTTAGTATCAAATATTCATAAAAAGAATTTTTATAATTAAACATAAAGCTTACAGCTTTGCATTACTGTCACAGTAGATATTATTCATTTGTCTATAGCAGGCTTGATGTTTTAATGGATTTGATCCATTTTAACTGATTTTTAACTCTAGGAAAATCTCTGTTCTTATATGTACCACCAATGTATACAAAATAATTTTTTGCAGTCTTTTATATGTTGACTATGTTGTATACTTCATGCAGCATAACTAATGCTTAAATAGCATGTAGATTCTCTCTAAATGATTATTACTTTTAACAAAACTATACAGTACAAAGAAATGTTAACAAGTCTCGCCCAAAGGGCATTAAGACCACTGTATGTTTACCTCCATTTACCCAAATATGTTACGTACAGACCTGTGATATTTTTATCCTCACAACGAATATCCTCGTCCGTCGTTAATACATAAATCACGCAAGTGTCATCTACACGACATTTGATCGTATTTCACTTCAAAATAGCGATACATTGATAAACGTAAAAAGTAAACAAACTTCTCTTTTTCACGTGCCAAAGATATTGTGCGAGCACACAGCACTTTACACTAACGCCCGCAGCCATGTGTTCAGTTTCACTGACGTATGTCCAAAATATTTTGCTTAATCATTCACTGACACTGATATATGGTTATCTACTTAATTCTGTTCGTAGCTGTATGATCAAATGTAAAGGCCAAGGGCATTATTTCAAAAATCTTTGCCACACTTTGCCGTTTTTGCGCATGCAATCAGTATTTGGTGACAGCGTTTTGTGTTTGGCGTTTATCACAATGGAGAAGAAACGAAAATTATCGTCTACATGTTTGTTGTGTAAACAAAAGTATAAGTGTGAGGGGGGAAAAGAATTACCATGGTTAACCTTCAAGCGGGCGCGCGGTCATTTGTAACGGCAGCGGGCGCGCGTAACCGAAAAGACGTATGGGATGANGGGAAAAGTGATCTTGAAGCCATGTGTAAAGTGTGTAATTCTACCTTTAATATAGTGTATGGGGGGCTGAAAGATTCAAGACGTCATGGTGCTACAGAAGTTCATATGCGAGACTTGAGAAGTGTGGGACAGAGTTCTTCCCGGATGAACTTTCTTTCAAAAGACACCACTGCGGTTGATGCTGAACTAGACTAGGCAAATTTTGTTTGTAAGAACAATCTACCAATTAGTTTAAGTGACAATTTCACAAAGTTAGCAGAAAGGATGTTTCCCGACAGTGTTATTGTTAAACAATTTCGCTGTGGTTGCATTAAAACAAATCAAATTATTCAGCATGTTCTTAGTACGTGCACCCAAGAAAATGTGGTTTCTGCCATGAGAAATGTTTTTTTTACGCATCTTATAGACAAATCCACTGTGACTGTAACTAGGCAAATGGTGGTGATTTGCAGATTTTTTGGACAAGAACAAGTGGAAAGTCATTTGTATATAGTACTTGCGATTTCTGGCAAAGCTTCTGGTGAAAACTTGTTCAATTCTGTCAATACATCTTTCGAAGAAGACAACATTTCATGGAATAATTGCATCAGCATGTCTTCAGACGTCACCTGAGTAATGGTTGGCAAATTTAATTCTGTGCTGTCTAGAGTTAAAGGACAGCAGGAAACATTCTGTTTCTGCACTGCACACGCCATGTGGCACATCTGGCTACATCACATGCCAGCAGTGAACTGCTAAGTGTTGTGAACAGTTGTCCAGAGATGTCTATTCCTATTTCAAAACATCATAGAAGCAGCGGGATGAATTCAGGCATGTGTAGCAGTTTTCAGAAGCTGATGAGCACAAGGTACCCAGTCTCATGTTTCACAAGATGGCTGGCAATGTTGCACATTATAAATTGCCTTCTTGGCAATGGTCAGCATTGACAAACTATTTTGATTCTCTGAATGACTCAAAACAATGCAGTTTAGATTCTGTAAAGTGTATTAAGGAAGGTAAAATTCTAGTTTAGGGGCTTTTCTGAAAATAATAAAAAAAACTCCAGAAAGTGGTATATTTCGACTCTACTAATAACGTAGAACACGAATATACTAGGGGCATTAACGTACGACGAATTTCCTAACATGTACCCACCTAACCTAACAGAACCTAACTCCACGATGGGTGAATCACTATTTTACGTTTTTANTGAGTTGCTTTTTATTGGTCATTATACAAGGACATACTTGGAGCAATCAGAAATTGGCAGCTCAGAAAAAAAAAAAGCTTTTCAGCTCTGGCAGGTAATTTTTATAAAACTGCAAAAAGAGAGCCATACCATCTTTTACCATTACAGGATGTACTTCAGAGTATTAATATTATTGACCCAGAAAAGAAAAATGATTGGGAAAAGTTAAAATGTTTGGCAGTTTCATTTCCAAATGTCATTCCTCAAAATAATTTTGATGATCTTCATAAACAATTTTTTACTTATACGATATGGATGCTACCTGCAACTCTAGTTCAGATAATATTGAAAAGTATAGGAACAAAGTTTCATTGCATGAAGAACGTGGGAAGATTTGTTTTCACACACTATGGAAGTTGGTGAAGGTTTTGCTCATACTTCTGCACAGCAATGCTAGTGTTGAGAGAGTTTGTAGCACCTTAAAACTTATTAAAACAGCCCATCGTTCTGCTCTGCAGTCGCCAATGTTGAATGTCTGAATGCACATTTCTATTGGTAAGCAGCAGTACAAAGAATTTGAACCGACTGAAACCATGAGGAAGAAAGCAAGGAATCTGAGAAAGTGATTCACTGTATTATACTTTTGTGGAATCCTGTTTTCATAATTACTGTTAATTTGGCTGTATAAGAATGTAAATTTAATAGGAAATTTTATTATTTTATATATGATCGGCAAGTCTGCCTATATGTTGTNGTACAAAGAATTTGAACCGACTGAAACCATGAGGAAGAAAGCAAGGAATCTGAGAAAGTGATTCACTGTATTGTACTTTTGTGGAATCCTGTTTTCATAATTACTGTTAATTTGGCTGTATAAGAACGTAAATTTAATAGGAAATTTTATTATTTTATATATGATCGGCAAGTCTGCCTATATGTTGTGTGTGCACTTTGTGGAATTAATTTTTGATCATTATTTTGTTTGTATGAGTATTACCTACATTTATTGGGAAGTGAAATTATTTTGTGTATAATTGTCTGACAAGTACCATGTTTTATGTACACACCTAAGTTTGTACATTCTAAACAAAAAACAATTGTATTAAAAAGGTAAACGTTCCTCATATCCATTTTTTTTTTTAATTTATCTACTTTTTTAATTCAAGTATTTTACCCAATTATTCCAGGATTTTTATGTATAAGAACCAGGAGTTTAGCTTAAGGGCTGGTGGCAGCTCTGCTCTATAGGCATAACAAATTATATAAGTCTTACGCATTGGAGTGTAAAAATAGAGTTTGAAGTGTGAAATTCAAATTGCAGTGGAGGAAGGGAAAGTCAATAACTTGAAACAGATTTTTGTGCTGAATGCCTTCCAGTTGCGTTCACATGAGGCAGCTGTTGGTGGAATACTAAGAATCCTTGTAGCAACTTTGGATAACTGTCGAGTTGTGCAATATCCCTTCCACCATGTAAGTGGGGAGATATACTCTGCTGCCGGCAAAATTATGTTTCGACTCCACAATGTATACTTTGATTGTATTTTGCCAGGTTTGCCATCACAGCTACTTCATCAATGTTAGGCAAGTTTTTTGCAATGGCCATGATTGTATCAAGTGCAGTAAGTGGACAAATGTTGCCAACAATATTTAGGATCCAAAAGATGTACTGCTAAGTTAATTGTATGAGAGCAAAACTCAAATCTATGGCTCAAAATAGTTTTTATCTTTCCTTTTTGGTGGGAGGTGAAGAAGGTATCAGATCATGGACATCTTCATTAAGTTTCTTTAATATCTTGGTAACATCTGAAAGAGTAGGTGTGTTTTCCTTCAAGTTTTTTTATTGCGACTGATTTTGGTATTGGTAGTAATAGGTCATATGCTGATTGAACTTGCATCCAGAACACATCATTGTCAAGAATCTGGTTACGAATGTTTCTAGGCATAATATGTGATACTGTCAGTGTCATCTATAGATGTACATTGCAGACTCCACAGCAAACTATCTATGCACCTATTAGCTGAACAACATCTAGTTTCCCATGGCAAAAAAAAAGTGAACTCTCCTTTCCTTGCTTTTCTTTTCTGTGTTCTCGTAAGTGTCTGGTTGGCAACATGATGATTGCAGAACACTTTTGCAATTGCCTTGCAGTTTGACAATATTGTCTGAATTGTATTTAAACTGATAATGTCCTTTGCCAGAAGATTTAGCCCATGTGCAAGACAGCCAAATGTTACTAGGTGAGGATATTTTCCTTTTAAAAGCTGCCAAGCAACCTTAATGTTGCCTGTATTGTACTTTAGAGAGCTTGTACTTTAAAGGGCCAGCTCTATCAATTTTTACACTCAATAGGTTGGCTATGTATTCTCCTGTATGATTATTAGATTTTNCCTGTATTGTACTTTAGAGAGCTTGTACTTTAAAGGGCCAGCTCTATCAATTTTTACACTCAATAGGTTGGCTATGTATTCTCCTGTATGATTATTAGATTTTGTAGTAATTGCTTTCAGGAATATAGGTTCAGGTGTGGCAAACATTGTGTTCATCAAAGGTTTTCCTTGTACATCAGTCCATCCATCTGCGGTCAGTGATNAGGTTCAGGTGTGGCAAACATTGTGTTCATCAAAGGTTTTCCTTGTACATCAGTCCATCCATCTGCGGTCAGTGATTCCGCTTGGCCAATCTTTTGAACAACTAATTCTTGAACCCTATCGTACTCACAATCTAAAAGGGAATGTGGTAAGCGATAAAATGATGGTAATTTGAATAATGGATCCTTCCAGTACTTATTTTGAGTTATGGAAAGAGTAGAACCTATTTCAAATATAGCACGTGGAAATGTCTGATCTGCTGTTCCCCTGTTCTTCTGTTAGCATTTTATCCAATTATTGTTTTGAACTGCAACCTGAAGACTCTCCTTCAGCCAAACCTGCTGCCACATCTCCAGTGCTCGTATTTTATGACTGTATTTCTTCACTTCCCTCCATTACTTGCAACAAAATAAAAACAAACCTAAAGTAGGCTGCTTGAGCTATACTGTAAGCGGGGATCACTTTAAGAAAGGGTGGGTGACTTTGCGACACTAAGGTTTTTACTATTACTCAAATTTTTCTTTAATTTAAAAGAGGTTGTTTCAAATGTTCAGTGATTAAATTGGTACCACTGAATATTTGAAGCTTCCAACTTAAAAAAAGGGGGATATTTAAATACTATTTGATGTGTGGCAAGGTCACCCCACATTTGTCACAAAGTGACTCCCGTCTACGTACTGTACGCCATGTTCCTGACATTAAGTTAAGTGAGATTCAACTGTTATTTTGTAAGTTGCTGTTCATGAATAGTAGAAAGAGGATCTAGGGGTGCTTTCTTGTCTTTCTACAAGGTACTAGTATAAAAACTTGATATAATTTTATTAGTGATGTTGTAATACCACTTTATCTCGGTTTTCAATACCAATTTCGATACCATTCTCAATTCCAAAAATCGCAATTCCTTTTATCAGTTGCAGTATAAGGCCCTGCACAATACATTAAAAAGAACTCACCAAAACTGCATTATTGGCATTATTAATATTACTACTAGTTTATGGATGCACAATCATTGGAAACATATCAGTACTAATCAAATAAAACATGCTCAGAAGTGGCATAATAAGCATCGTACACAATAAATCTTTATTCCAAAATTAATTATTTAACTTATTTAAAGTAGAAAAATAGTTAAAACAGAAAATGTTTAAATCNACTGATTGCCTACTGATTTGAATAGGATCAAATGAATGCTGTGCCCGCAATCGCAACGCTCCTAGTTCCACTAGCAGTAATACAAGGTTTGTTCTATTCTGCCGCTCTTTTTGACCTTTCGTCTCTCTCGTGTTCCATTCACCGGACGCAGTATGGCGGCGGTCTTTCCATTCATCAGGTCAAAATGCACCTGTATCACACTTAGTTTATGCCCAATTTGCTCATCCAAACTGGTTAAGTTTATAAGAAACATGTTTTATGATGCTGTTACATATTTATAAAATCACACACAGTAAATTTTTTTTAGTAAGGCCTTCTCATCTCTATAAAATTAAAGGGAGAATTTGTGTATGAGTATTTTTAGTTGTGCAGTTGCCTAAGTTGGTCCTGGTAACTGAAACAAATATGGCTGCTTTTAATGCTTTAATGGCTTGTTGANAATTAAAGGGAGAATTTGTGTATGAGTATTTTTAGTTGTGCAGTTGCCTAAGTTGGTCCTGGTAACTGAAACAAATATGGCTGCTTTTAATGCTTTAATGGCTTGTTGATGTGCTAACTACTACGTGATTTTAAATCTTACTGGTTCTAAATTAAATAAAACTGGAAAAAGATACCTGGGAAAGAAAAATATATTAATACTTTTCAATTATTTGATAAAATGTAAGCTAGCGAACATTTGAATTCACTGTCGTTATTTCACACAAGTTTTTTCTAATGGCACTTATTTTTGCCAGTTTAATAAATTCATTACTATATTGTAATGGCAGGTGATATTATTGCAATAAAATATTGCTAAATAAATATGGTAACAAACATTGCGATAATATACGTAATTCAATATTGCATATTTTTGTGAGAAATATATAGGTTATGTACAACATCAAGGGGAATTTTACTGACAATTTCCACGTAGTCTATTTGGAGGCACAAAATAGTATTAAAAAATTCATTCAGTACACGAGTAAATGCAATAGTCAACCATACCGAAGGTAACAGCTAAGGTGATCTTTTTGTAGGTAATGGTTTTTAATGGCTTGATTCTTAGTTTTTAGATTCTTGTTTCTATAATTCCTTAAGGATTGAGGGTATCGTGGAATTAAAATTTGATTAAAAAACATGAAATAAAACATAATTTGCCGTCTGACTAAAAGAGCATAATTAAACACTCTGTTTCTGAGAATATTAAAATAACATTTCAGAAAAATATTTTACTTCCTACTGTGAGCAGCTTATATTTGAATTTTAAGTAATAAATATACTTACATTTGATTCCTGATGCAAATTACTTCTCCCAGAAATAGTTGCTCCTACATTTTTTTTTTAATTTTTTGTTTTATCTTCTGGCACAAGGATTGTTTCCTCTAGGCATTTTTTACATATTTTCAAATGCCTCTTCATTCGTTTTGCATTGTTTGCGTAAGTTTGTTTACAAATATACATTTTCCTGTTATCTTTTTCGTGTTTCCCTAACAGACTTTAATATAATGGTGCCATACACTAGTTTTTTTTTTTTTTTTACATTAGGCATTACTTACAATCACACTTTACATTTACTTATCCAGATAAAAGTAATGTGTACTTCAATACTTGATGCTTACTCACAACTACAGAGCACACTTGTTCACATAGCAATGTAAATCCCCTGCACAGGAGAAATCTCTATATCAATTTTTCATTGGTTAGCAATGTGAACACCCTATTATATGGAGGCACTGAGGCACGGAATTATCCTTATCATTTTCTCACTGGTCTCTTTTGCAAGGTGAACCCCAGCTGCCCCGTCTCTTGTTAAGACAGGAAATTCCCCTTGAATTTGTATTTTCATTTAAGTTCCCCTTTTTTAGTTCAAGCGTTTAACCAAATATTATAGTAATGTGTATCCCTATATTCACTTGATCATCCCAAATAATTTTAATTAAATAGTGTCATTTTCGAATTAAAAAATTTCCCAGAAAAACATATTAAAAAATTTTCTAGCCCACATCTCCGGTCATGGGTGACACATTACACCTCTATTTCATTATTAAGCATTTGGAAATACATTTAATTCCTTTTTACCATATATATATATATATATATATATATATATATAAATTAGCATTCTTAAACATTTTATGCAAAAGTTTACTAGTTAATTTCTGTACACATTCGAGAGCCTGTAACTCTGGCACTTTAGTGAACCACAAAATGAAACTCGCAAGTTTTTTTGAGTACTGTGAGGGTATACCTGCCCAAAATTTGGAATTTTTGGCAGGATATTTGACTTTGAAATCCATACTTTAGTGAAATGTTGCAATTGTGGAGTCAAAAAAAGGCAGGAAGGGCTTGCAACCGAGTCTTTGCTTCTGTGTGGCTACAAACCCAAATAGCCATAGTTCTAAAATAAAATCGTGTCTATGGTTTCAAGTCCTTTCCATTCAGTATACCCTTGAAATTGGGGATTGTGCTTATTTTTTTGGCATATTATATGTCCCCTTTTTTTGTAGTAGCTATAGTTATTTTTTACATATATACCTTAAAAGAGAGTTTAGAATGTCTTCTTTCAAACAGAGGAAACCAGAATGATCTATTTCTAATACAAACCAAACAGCATAATTTCTTAAAACCCTCGAACATACACATTTACGTACGTTGCAGTGTAGTAAAGTAAGCCTAAATCCAATATGGCTGCCACAAAAAAAAATATTTAAAAATTGGTTTTGTACTGTTTAATAGTTGATACATGTACGGTATAAAAATAGAAAATTAATAAAATATTCATGCAACCCCACTTAATTGATTTCACATGGAATGATCTGTGTCAGAATTGTAAACTAATTTTATGTGGTCGAAAATTGACATTTTTCCACAAGCTGTTTGACTACTCATGGGTGTAGAGTAACAGAAAAGTAGTGCTAAAATTTTCACAGAAATGCTTGTTTTCTTGATTGCGAGAAATAAATAATGTGATTATTTATATTTACTGCAGTCATAGGTAACTTTGCTGCGCAATGAGCTGTAGTCAGAGTGAGGCCGGTTGGTTCTCGCTGGTCCATTGCAATAAATGTATTAACAAATGTTGGCTTTGTCTGCGTTGGACAATGAAGAGGGAAAAGCATTAAATACTTACTTTGGAAAAAAAAAGAAAAAAGCGGGAAATGTAGTATGCAACACTATAAAAACTCTTGTCAACGTTATTTGCATATATTGAAAGTAAACTTGAATTAGTTGTACTTTTTAATCTTGAGAAACTGTTCACAAAATGTTTACGTTTATAATATCTGTTTTATCGTTTTTGCATTTTGTTAAGTTTTAAATTTCTTTTTTACCTTGGGTATGGTCTACAAGTGCACTCTGCTCAGCGGTAGTAACTTACTCAATCTAAAATGTACTACAATGCTGTGTGAGATGACCATCATCGCAGACCAAGTGTTGCTTGATAGTGAAACAGGCTTGAATTTTGTCATCTGTCAGTGACGGACATGTCACATGGTATTGTCTCGCTGTCTCATGAAACCAGTTTAACTTAAAACAAATGTTTACAAGACTTTTATTATACTTAACAATTCCTCATATGATTTTTTTGATTTACTGGAATTAAGAGGAGATAGCGAAATAGCGAAAATTGTACAGGAAATTGAATTTTCAGTCTCATTGAGCAGCTTGTATATCATGGCCCAACAAGTAATGATACCACAGTAGTCATGAATATAGTTATTGAAAATAAAATTACAGTTGTTAACTGCACAAATTAACATTATTCACCAATCTCTTGATTTGTCAGTTGTAGACTGTAAATGACAAAGAAAAAACTTAAAGTGATGCCAAATCATGATTTTGTGATAAAAGATAGTTGGTTTTTCTATAATGTGTCATCTTGGCGATGATGAAAGTGTGGTTGGAAATGAAGATGTTTTACAAAGCATTGGGGATCTCCTCTCCATTCACAAGTGATCAAAGAAGACGTAGTTATGGTTAGTGATTGTGCTGCTTTCAAGTAAGACCTTGGGCAAATGAAAAATTTTTTGGTATTCTATTTTTCAGACAGAAAATGTTAGTGAATATACTGTTTCATATAATTCAATTTCTGAGTTGTTAAATTAACTTGATAAAGAAACAGTAGGATAAAGCATGCAAGATAAGAAATAGCAGAAGAAAAAGAAAAAATTAAGAAACAAGACTTGCATCCAAATTGATCTAAAATATGTTCTCTGATAGATAAACTTGAGAATTAAGAGGAGATAGCGAAATAGCGAGAATTGTACAGGAAATTCAATTTTCAGTCTGGAAATAAATTAATTGGAACTCTAAAACAAAGAGCAGCAAAACAGAATGGAAAACAAGATGGAGCAAATGGAATTGAACTCATGCTAGAAATTACCATATAATAAAATTTCATTTATCAGTTTAGTAATCTATGATCACATATGAGAACATTTGTTTTGCAAGTAAGAAACCAGTGGTGGCTTGTAATTGATGTGCTTGATGCACTCCTTCACCTAAAGGGTATTGTCCAAAGCGAAACTATTGACTGCGGCTGGAGTCACGTGACTATGTTTGGTAGTGTCTTTTGCGGCTCCAGTTACAGGCAGTAGTCACAGTTTTTTTTATATGATAAAATTACAGCCGCCAATAAGTGCATGCAGAGATGGGCAAGAGCACGAGTGATGTATTTCACAACAAGGCTTTTATTTTAAGACTGTAGTAGATCGTAAGTTAAACAATAAGGGAATATTTTTCATATGGGAGGCATATCTAAGCAAACAAATGTAATTAACTATAACACTTTGTTATAGTCTTTACTGTGAACGATGGTCACATGGAAAATTCCACTGTCAAATTTGCTCCATTGTATTTTATGGTCGACATGTGTGTTTCCATGTGCATAATGGCATTTGAAAATACAGGGTGCCAAACAAGTGAGTGTATGATACATACCACTGCATTTAATTATGTTGTGCAGTAAATTTTTGTTGTAACAATAAATCACTGTGGCAATTTATTGAGCCTTCGTCAGTTGTCGTTATAGTGTGGTTTCACTGTGTAACCATATGTTAGCACTTATGAATTTCACAGTTTTGGGAGATGTTATTATATTCAAATGTCTAATCACCAGCATCAGTGTAGTCATATTGCTTACATTAAGCTATGGGGTGACATGTTTTCATTTAAGATTGCTTTTCAGTAAATTATATCAGCACAGCAAATTCTGAATTTGTAAATGTGCTTTTGTTTCAGTTTCATTTTTCAACTTTACATCCTTGTTAGAAGTTTTAAATATACTGTCTATTGCTGGTATTGTTCAGTTGTAGTAAAGCTAATATTTATAATATGGGCTATAAAGTTTAGTGTAAGAATTTGGTTTACCTTTTGTTGCTGTTTGTTTTATAATGTGTGTTTACATTGTAGTTCTCTTGTGTGCAAACATGTCTAATTCAATTTCTTTCATTGTATGTTGACAGTCATTTTTGAACAACTTCAGATAAATTTGAAATTTTAAAATTCTTTTACACAAGTCTTTTGGATCTACTTTTGCACAATCATAATGTTCAGAAAACCTTCAACAGTTTTTCCTCCACATTTTTGTTGAACTATCACAAGTTTTTTTTTAATTGTTACTTTTATGCATTTATATATTACAGTGAATACAGTACATGTGATATTTCAGCGATTGAGACATTACGATGACTGTGTTTCTGAGTATAACAGTTTTCTTTTATTTTTTATGTATGAACTGTGTTATAGTAGTGTGTGAATCACATTTGTGCAGTGGGCATTTAATGTTTTGAAAGTAGTAATTCCCCTCGTAATTGGAATAACGATAACCTTAAAAAATCTTACTGAATACAAGAACCTATGGTTGCCTCTCATCTGGAAATGTCAGGGAATTTGAAAACTGTCGGGGAATTTTGGACAAGTTACAGGGTGGCTAGCATCAGGGAAAACCTGGAAAAGTCAGGGAACTTTACATTTCTGGAAAAGTCAGGGAAATTTGTGTGAGTTCAGGGAATTTATATAAAATAGTTAAAATTTATTTAATAAGAGAATAAATATTAGATTCCAGCACTTCTGCTACATGCCATCTTATGAATTATATTGTTACTTTAGTTTATTCCATCTTCATAGGAAGATTTATGAGTCTGGGGTCAATTATGTTGTCATATGTTTAATTGCAACAAATATTACACATATTTTCTTGCCTCTTTTTTTTTTTTCGTTGATGCAGCAAGCATTGGCATTGTGGAAAATATGTTTATAATTGCAAGTAAATATTTCAAAATTTCAAAAATAATTCAAACACTTTCAGGATTCTCATTGAATTGATACATTGTATTGTTTCTTGTTTTTATATTGTGACTTTTTTCTGTGTGTCACCTTTTTCCATTTGCCATCTTTGTGTGTACCGTGCCAGTTGTTTTGCACTTGTTTCATGCCATTATATTTCCATTAATTTTCATTCTAATTCAATTAGTACTACACCAAATAATTTTTTTTCTACTGGAATGTGTTCTAGTTATGGTTAATTATTTTGTTTATTCAATTAGAAGTTGTAAAACTAACTTTATCATCTGAAAAATTTGTACTGTTTACATATTTACGTGATATATATTTTTATGCTTTTGTTTAATAAATAATAATTTTCTTAATGAAAAACGTGATTTCTGATGCATTATATGTCATTCTCAACTTTCGAGATATGTATTCATTAATCGCATGATACTGTGAAGTCCGGAGCATACCCTTGTATATATAGTTTTGCGCTCAGGTTAATTCCGTCTTTGCAATCTCAACATACAACATGTAGTCGCCTAACATTTTTATCTAGTGGAATCTTTCGGCATCCTTGTTATATTATAGTATTTTCATCTGCCGTTTTGGCGGGGTGACTGATACTGATGGCTTAACCTCATTGCCAATTTTTCATCCTTTCTGGCATGTGAGCTGCACACCAAATCGTGGTGTGGTCGTTTTGGACCATGATTCCACTTTGGCCAGCACAGTAGTAACATCTAAAATGTTATAGTCGTCCAAGTAACACAATTATTTTTTTTTTTGCCTGCTGCTTGTGCTTGGGAATGCTCTCAACTTTCTGTCTTCGTGGTTACAACTTTCTGTGGTGGCGTCTTTTATTTTATTTTTTGGATATTTTTCAACAATAAATGAATGATGTTTATTTCATTTTAATAAAAAGAAAGAAATCATGTATAAAATATTATTGTGCTCAAATGTATTATTTCAAATTAAGCGATTGCGGGTACCCGACAAAATAGTAATGGTTATATTATAATTTAATAATAAAGGAGTTTATCAGTTTTCAAAATGTTTTTTTCTCACCAAAAAATTATATATATTCAATACTCATGAAAATGTTAATTATCAATATATATTTGTGTTTCTTTTATACCTAAAGCAAGAAGTAAAGTATCCAAATAGTTTGTTTAAAATAATAATTATAAAACTTTTTTTATATATTTGTTGATCTGTTGTATGCCAAGAGATTTAAAAAAAATAACATCACTTTTATTAATAAATAACTATGCTTTTTGTGATTTACTTGCCCTATTATCGCCCATGATAACAAATTATTTTATAACCATAATATTGTGTAAAAAAAAAAAATTTAGTTACAGCATAAGAGTACCAAA
>NQII01001526.1:111947-222841 GCA_002778355.1 Clitarchus hookeri | reverse complement strand
TCTCTCTCTCTCTCTCTCTCACACATTATTTATGCTTTCAGTAGTAAAAAAACCTTAATCTACACATGAATCTATCCCTCTTCCACCTACCATTTATGTGCCATCCTTGTGTTGTAACGAGAGTTCCTACGGGTGCTCAAGTTCACGACACGAAGGTGCTACATAACACTACATATGTTTTTTAAAATTAATATTAGTTTTTTCTATTAATGAAGGCTATGTTATGGTTGCCAATAAAAATTTTGTAATTTAGTTTAAGAAAAACATTAAAATATTTTAATATTTGCTGCAGAAGTTGGTCAGGAAAATGTAACAGGATACCTGGAAATGTCAGGGAAATGTCAGGGAATTTGCTATAAGTATACTGCTAGGCAGCCACCCTGAGATATCTAAATGTCAGGGAATTTTGTGATTTGCATGCTATAAACAGTTGTTCTATCATTAATCTTGCACTCCTACCAGAATCGTATAAAATGTTTTTGGTGATTGTGGACAATATGCTCGTGCATTTTTCTTTGCAATTTATGTAGGGAGCAATTTTGTAAGACAGGAGAAATATTTTGGTGTAAAAGTGTATTATAATGCAAAGGCATCAATTCTTACAGAAAAAATGTTAGGGAAAGTCAGGAGAAAAAAAATTTTTTTGTCTGGAAATTTGAGAAATGTCAGGAAATATTCCAATAGTAAAAAGGAGGCATAAATTTTACGTTCACCACCTGCTGTGTTGTACTGTTATTGTCACTCATTTGTAGACAGAAGAGTTATTATTAAGTCAATTGCAATTATTATCATTTAAAGTGGTACTCGTGTGTAAATAGACTTAAACAGTTTGAAAAGTACTTAATGCATCAGTCTCAAATAAAATGTAGCCAAACTGTGTAACATAATTTATTCAAATGTAAAATATGACAGTTCCAATTGTTAGTCTGCGGTAGAAAAGCATACCTTTCCCACTGTTAGCAATGCTTCATCTTTAGATTTAGAGTTGATTTTTCAGGATGGCTAGCAACAGGGGAAATTTGGAAAAGTTAGGGAAATTTGTGTGAAGTCAGGCAATTTAGATAAAATAGTTAAAAATGTATTTCATAAGAAAATAAATATTGGTTTCTAGCACTTCTGCGACATGCCATCTTATGAATTGTACTGTTACTCAGTTTATTTCACTTTGACAGGAAGATAATGAGCCTGGGGACAAGTTTTTTGTCGTACCTTTAATTATAACTTTTATTACACATTTTCTTGGCTAATTTTTTTTTTGTTTTCTTAAGTAATTATTTAAACACTTTGATTGGTTCTCATTGAATTGATACATTGTATTGTGACTTGTCTTATTGTGACATTTTTCTGTTTCTGAGAATGTTAGTAGTTAACCTCTGTCTCACCTTTATCCATTTGCCATCTTTGTACCTTTGTGCTTTGTTTTATTTTTCTAAAAATCTTTGTTTCTGCATAGGAAAGCATCCATAAATGAAGGTTATATTATTGTTACACATAAAAAAATTTGTAATTTATTTTCGGAATACATAATGTTTTTAATATTTGCCACGTAAGTTGGCCAGGGAAAAATGTAACAGGATACCTGGAAAAGTCAGGGTAATATCAGATAATTGACTATGAGGATACTGCTAGCCGCCCTGTTTTTCATTTAGGTAGGAAATGAACAAGTGTTGCTAGTCACCAGATTTATATTTTTGAAAATAATTCTCAATAGAAAAAGTCTTAAGTTCAAAATTCTTGGGTATTTTGAATAGACTGCTGTTAAAAATGGTCAAAAAAAGGCTGTACTAGGAGGCCTTCCTTTCAAGATCAATGACTGGCTGAACATCCATGACTTTAAAGGATGGCTACTAAAGAATTTTACTTTAAAGGATGGCTGCAAAGGAACCTGACTTTAAAATATGGTTACTTCAGGTTCACTAGGGATGGGGCAGTCAAATACTTCGAATCCAGTGGATTCGAGGATCAAAGTCATTGAAGGCAGGATTCAAATAAAATTCAACATAACAGGTCGTGTCTTTCCTACCAGCACATTCCAATTACAATGAAACACTAATATTTAGGGACACCTGTTTCTCTCAATGTGTGAAATCTATAAATTTTTATGAAATACGCTTTAGTTATTTGAAATTCTGAAATAAGCAAACACTTTGTGGAAACACAAACTAATTATGATATGATTGACGTGTAAAATTGTAAAAACCTAGTTGGTTAGAGAAATCAATTGTAATTTGTGTTTAATTCATTTTACAGTGTTTGGTTTCATAATTGATTGCTTGTCGGAACATTAATAGTATCGAATGAGATGTTACGTCTTAAAATGCTGTTTGTTTAGATTATTGGAAAACATGTGGATTAAGTGGATGTTAAAAACTTTTTGATACTACAGTATATGTTATACAAAGTTGCATGCACAGTCTTTTAAGTTTTTGCTGTCTAAATAGTTATGTTAATGCAGAATGTGACAGTGTATCAAGCTTTAACTGAATTGTTATTTTTATGGTTGTATTTTTACAATAGTTTTCTATTCTGAGTGGAAATTATGCTGCTGATATGCATAATTCGGATTAACANTTATGGTTGTATTTTTACAATAGTTTTCTATTCTGAGTGGAAATTATGCTGCTGATATGCATAATTCGGATTAACAGTTTAAAAAATTGAGGATTAAAATTAATTGTTAACAATATGGATAGTTTTTTTTAACTTACTAGTTAATTTTAAAACTGTTAATCATTAAAATGTCTGGTTAACGATTAAAACTAACGTTAGTTAACTTTACAATTGCCTGGAGGAAGAAGATGTCAATGAAAGATATGCAAATGTTTTTAACATACAACATATTTTGTGANACTTTACAATTGCCTGGAGGAAGAAGATGTCAATGAAAGATATGCAAATGTTTTTAACATACAACATATTTTGTGACTGACGTGTTACACACCACAATATACAGATCGATAAACTGATGCCATCTGTTACCTATGTACTTATTTAGAAGTTTTATTTAAAATGGATTTTGTAGATTGCTCATTCATTGTATTAATTTAAATTATCAGGTAACTGTGGTCAGGCACTGCATCATTTTTGAACATACCAAAATAAAGGGAACACAGGGAAATAGACTTTCAAATTTATTTTATGTGCCCCAAACATAAATAATTAAATAAATGTTGCTGAAAAACCTTTTTGAAACTTTATTTTAACTGCAAGAATTTTTGTGGTTCTTTAACATTTAACTTTAATCAGTTAATTTGGTTTTAGCTTAAACTTTATTAATTTAATTTCATTTTAGCTTAAGCTTTATTCAGTTAATTTGTGCTGATTTTAATTTCAAACTTTATTCAGTTAATTTTCTATGACCTTAACTTTAACTGTAATCAGTTTAGTGGGACCCCTGATACGTCTAGATACGACTGACAGGTGTCAATACGTAAGCATCCTGTCCGATCACCTGCACCCATTCATGTCCATTGTGCATTCCGACGGACGTTGACAATTCCAGCAGGACAATGCGACACCCCACACGTCAAGAGTTGCTACAGAGTGGCTCCAGGAACACTCTTCTGACTTTAGACACTTCCATTGGCTACCTAAATCACCAGACATGAACATTGTTGAATATATCTGGAATGCCTTGCAACGTGCTGTTCAGAAGAGATCTCTACAGCTTCACACTCCTATGGATTTGTGGACTGTCCTGCAGGGTTCATGGTGTGAATTGCCTCCTGCATACCTTCATACATTAATCAAGTCCATGCCACGTCGTCTTGCGGCACATCTGCGTGCTCACGAAGGCCCTGCACGATATTAGGCAGGTGTACCAGGTATTTTGACTCTTCAGTATATAAAAGGAAGTCCGTGGCGCGCGTCTGTCTGTATGTCTACACTAATCTCAAGAACCACTGAACGGATTTGGATGCCGTTTTTGCTGTTGTGATCTGCATTTATTGAGGAAGGTTTGTATGTATTAAATATTGCCCAAGCACTTACAGGAGCTGAGTATTAATGGTATTAGTGAATCAAGTCTGAAAAAAAAATTCCGCCAGCACGCGCTCATGGAATACGTTGCCTAATCCTTTGGAGATATAACAAAATCATGTATGAAAGAATTGTGTAAAAAGAATGATCTACAAAAAAGTCAGTGGTAGCATATATCTATCTTTAATAGATAAGTTTTAATAAGCGTATTTATACTTTATATTATGCTGTAAAGACAATCTTAAAATTCACTGTCTTGTTTAACCATAAAAACTTAATCTTTATCAAAATAAACTAATTCATTGAATCCTTCTGGCATGCCACCACACAAACTGATTTTTAAAGTTGGAGCTCCCATAATTTTATTGCAAAATATAAATCCACCAAAATTATGCAACAGGACTCAATTACAAATAAAAAGCTTAAAATGTTATTGCATTGAAAGTACGATTCTAACTGCCTGCGGTACTGGAGAAACTTTTAAAAGCTAGAATAAGGTCCATACGGTATAAGAAGGCCACTTTCTGACAGTCAGTGAGTGGCAACTTGATGTATACGAAACAAACAAAGTGCCATTTATAAAATCCTGTATCAGCTGATGCACAAACGAACAAAAGTTAAAATTACTTTGGCTGTTCTGAGTGTACTGCTGATGCACATCAGAAAAACAGAAAATACGCGGATAAGAAAGAGTTTTTAGATTTGTTAGTACATTTTATTTTACAAGGTCACAAAACAATGGTTGTTAGTGTTAAAAACTAAACTTTGTAATAATGTAGTTATGTATAGCTGTTCAAAATCAAATTTACAATAAAACAATACGACGTGGAAAAGTTTTCTAAATTTGTGCTAACTTCAGAAAGCTTTTTCACGTCGTATCATCCCTCTCCAACCTCGCTTTCAACACGTCCTTGATATGAATTCCAAAAGCATACAGAAATATTGCATAATATTGTTAAATTATTTTTTCTAATAATTTAACGAAACGACACGAATTTGAAATATATTTCCAGCCTGTAATACAAGCACTATCAACTTTAAAAAAAGACGCTATCTGTTGACCAACAAAAAGGTTACTCAAACTTAGCCATGAACTGCTGTGCGCGCCATCTGTCTGATATTATGCGAGGTATTACCAGCCAGAAATGAACCGCTTTCCTGCGCGATATATAACTAATTTACAAACAGATGCCAATAGTCATATTTTTCCACGAGCTCTGCATAATTTTTAAAGTAACATATATTTCATGTACAACAATTTGGAGTACAAGTAATTTATATTCTGCTAGTAATCGTTCATCTACGTAAATTATACGCCATATTGTTCTCTCAAAACCCATCCCCTTGTTTCCGTAGAAAGTGAGACTCGTGAATAGTTTTTAAGCAATTCAAACGTTATTCCACGTCACATATTTCCAACTCTAATATATTAGCTATAACGTCCAAAGTGTGGTAATAGGTACAACAGACCGTCTCGCAAATGTTAACCCAAATTCACTATCTCAGACAAATTAAAAAAGAGTTAGCAAATATTTAATTATTTGCAACATTATATATTTTTACTTGTATAATCTACTTATTTTTTTTAGACAGATGTGAGTCTTAAAATATCTTAAAATTTGTTTAGCATACAGTTCAATGGCAAGTGGATTAGCTGACGTTTTGATAAAAAATACAGCCCTGACTTGACGGACCAGCTGATGGCGGAAGGATACGTAGTCAGATGTAAACAGTTGTGCTACTTTCGCAGACCTGTCAGAAAGTGTTCTTCTTTTACAGTATGGACTATACCAATGATTCCCTTGGATTTGCTTTTAATTTTAAAAGAGTCCAATTTCCAATAAGAGTTTGTTTTAGTATGACCATAAATAAGGCACAGGGTCAAACACTTAATGTGGCTGGAGTGGATTTGATTTGAGTGGAGTATGTTTTTTACACAGACAACTATACGTAGCCCTTTTGCGTGTCACGTCAAAGATAAATCTTTTTGTGGTGGTCGGAGGCAAAACGATTAATGTTGTATACAAAGAAATTTTCTAAACCACCATCGTATAATAATGTTATTTTAGAGATGTATGAATGTGGATAAAGCGAAGGAGGTAGGTATGTCAGGACCATGGTAAATGGAAGTCCACAATCTCTGCCTACCCCTTTGGGATGCAGGCGCGATGTGTATATATGTATATACGTTAAGATGATAGTAGTTTACTAACTTACTATTATATAATATGGTAATTGTCTTTTCCCAATTTATTTATTAGTGCATGGTTGTATAAACTAAATTTTACCCGGCGAAGCCTGTCCGGCTTGCTAGTTATTAATATAAAATCTATACATTCTCAAAAATGACTGAATATTGAAAAGTCAAATTATAGGAATAACACAGAGGCAAATTACTTTATCAACTGTAGGGGCGACACTTGTCTGAAAATTACTTATTTATATTTGACTTAATTTCTAAGATGTAAAAACTATCATTACACGTATATTAACAAGGTTCGAAGCACATGTTGTAATTTCATTTATGTTAAGAGGTAGCTAAAGATGTGCGAATAATGCATTTTGATGGTCTAACTTTTTGTTATTGAATAGTAAAATTTTTGGGTAACATGCATATAGTTTTGAAGTTTAATAGCTACCAGTAAATGTGTCAATTCATTTATACATAAAGGAAATAACTATCATTTCACTGACCACACAACAAACCGTTCCCACACAAATAATACTTACATCGTCAAGTGCAGTAAATCACTTACAAGATGATTTTCTGCTTATTGAACTTAAAACGTTTGCTTTAAAATTAAACCATTAATAAATGATGCACCATATACACACATACATATGTGTGTGTGTACATATGTGTGTATATACAGGTTGGTCTGTCTAACGTGGACAGCCCAAAAATTTCTGGAATGGTTGCAGATAACGAAATGTGGTTTTCGCTAAATGAAAGTACGTACGGGTGCAAGTAATTTGCAGCATAGTAACTATATGTGTGAATGGACAGAAATAATTAAACCACATAAGATTTTTCCCCTGGAAACAGACTTTTATTTCAATTACATCTGAAAGTACGTGCAAAGAGGAATTCAGCAATACAGCATATGCAATGGAAAGTAACACAGAAACGCCAAGAAGTAATGTGCAAATATGATTAAGTTACGTGGGCCGATAGCATGGGGCAGTGGACCTGTACTCGCAATTGTAAGCAAGCAGCATATTCCGTTACTCATCCTGTTGGGACAACTTTCTTATAGCAGCGTAGTTCCTACCCTAATGGGGCAAGGGGCATGGAATGCGATATTGGACCTAGGAGGACACCGCAGCGGAGGGAAGACCAGATACCAACATAATACAGGAGATTTGTTTTCTAGTCATTAACTGTACTGAGTATCGAGTGCGTACAGACGTACAACACAAATAGAACTAGCCAACCTAAGGAGAAATGAAATCAAATTGGCATGCATAGTACAGAAGAGCACAGTTATGGTTGAAATGCTTCACATTAGGTCTTTTCACAGTATGTGCTCCATGTTTGTACCATCAATAGCAATACACATCTATACGTAGCGAGCTACGAGCGGCCTAAATTGTTTCTGGCCTAATGCCTCTGCAAGCTGCCATAATGCGTTCCTGCATCTGTTCTGTCATGATAGGAACTGTGTTGTACACCCTATCTTTCAGTATTCCCCACAGGAAAAAATTGAGAGATGTGTGGTCAGGGAAGTGAGCTTGCGATCTTCCAACACCAACACCTCCACGACCTGCCTCGCCACCAAAGCAAAATGCGCATGACAACCATCATGTTGAAACCACATATCACAATGTATTTCGAGCAGTATGTCTTCCAGATGTGCCGGTAGGGTCTCTGAGGAAATGGGCGTACGTTTAAGCCGGTTATTGTCCCTTGTATAAATTATGGTCCTGTGGACGTAGTCTCCAACGATTCCACACCACGCGTTCACTTTCCACTGAATCTGGTGCTCCACGTAGGTGCTCAGTGTTTCAAAAACTAAATAAACATTGCGCATGTTTTACATATCACGTTACATTTGAAATATTGGGTATGATTTACGCTATAAATTTGTTAGGGTTTGAAATCTTACTGACGGCATTCTTTACAAGTATGCAGTACTCCAATGTATAATGTTTTCCTCAGTTATTAACCTGCCTGTTATAAAAAAAATAATTTTTTTTTTCATTAAAATTGATCAAAATTCTGTTTAAAAGAACTACACCCGCACAAAGAATTCTTCATATAAATAAATAACAAAAGTTATTACGTAGTGACTACAAATTTTTTTTTTTTTTTTTTTTGCCATTTATGTTAAACTTTCTAGAAAAATAATCTACTGTTGCTGTAAATTTTCATAAATTCCTTCTATTCAGAAATTACTTTAAACTTCCCAGTGTTCCACCAACACTTCCATTTAAAAACCAATATTTCAGGAGAGTGGAGTACCCATAAAAATAACAATAACCAGACTGCCCTTTTCCTTGGGGTCAGCCCTTAAAGTCCGCACACTTTGTGAATGTCAGTTAACCCTCGTGGATTAGTAGTTTTCCTTGGCCAACTTTTATTGGTGCCTTAAGATAGAGCAATACTTTACAATTATCCTGTAATGCCCTTCCATGGCATCACTTTTACACATTAAATAACCAGCACTCTCCATATCTATTGCTACATTACTGCACTGTGAAAATGCGTCTTACCAAGGTCCGAAACCTGTGGGCACGAACCTGTCTTGCAAGACTCATTCTATCCAGGGCTGATTACAAAGTGCTACACGCATGCGCGCATACACAAACATGCACACACACTCTCTCGCACACTCTCTCTCACATTCTCTCTCTCGTGCACACACTCTCACACACACACTCTCTCTCGCACACACTCTCTTGCACACACTCACTCACTCACCCCACTCACTCACCCCACTCACTCACCCCACTCACTCACTCACTCACTCACAGGCCTTTCCCAGCCAGTCAGACAGACAGAAACATTGACTTCTTAAATCCCATGCTATAAAAATAAGTTAAGTAATAGAATTAACTGAAATTGACTTGTTCACCTAATGACCGTTGTCGGCATTGCACTACCAGCTGCATTATGCCACCAACTGCAATGCACGAACTTGTTTCCTGGCGACTACTGAACTGCAGCTCCAAAATATGAATTCTTCATTTTCTAAAAGTTTCTTCTAAGATACCATTCTTGAAACAAACATCTCTATTTACCATGTGATACAAATTAAGTATATTTTTAAACCATATAAAGAAATACATTATCAATATTCATTTCTTACAGTAACAAAATTGCACTGTGATGCCATCTGGCATTACTTGGAACAACTAATTAATTAGTTTAGTGTATCGTCACTGCGAGCGCTTCATGTCCCGTCTCGACAGCTACTGCTCTCTGCACTCACAGTTGGGAAACATTCAAAACTATTGACCATGGACCATTTATATAGTAGGAACTGAACAATTTTTACCTTTAAAACTTTATTACCCTTATGCGGCCATGGTGCTTCTCACTCTGTTCCGTTTATAATTGAAATAATGTACTTTTACTGTCTTAAACTCCAAACTAACTTTCAGTTAACCAAAAAAAATGGACTTAACACAAAGCTGACTTAAAAAAACAAAAAAAAAAAACTTTTGTTTCCAAGCAGATTATCATAAATTGAAACTTCAATAAATCTCGCAAATAATATTGATTTTTAATTTTTGTGAGCAAGAATCTTGTCATGTACCGACAATTTGGTACAACATCAGACAATTATGATACAAAGGTTATTTGGAAAGTAAGGTCCGAATCGCCATAGCTAATCGAATCTCTCGCGAACATTGTAATGCGCATGTGCACCGACTCCCGGCATGCCTTGCTCGTCAAACGACGCCATTTGCATTGGTATTGTTGCAGTGTGCTGTTTACACTGTCAGTTCAAAACAATTGAGTTTCAGCAGCGGAAGTTCATCGACAGATAAGTCAAGTGTGTGGCCCCAATGCGATGAGTGACAGCAAAGTGCGTACGTGGGCGAGAGCTTTCAAGGACGGATGGGAAAATATCCATAATGAACCGCGATCAGGCCGACCATCAGTGTTCACAGAAGATTTGGTCAAAGCCGTGGACAAAAAGATTCGCGAAGACCGGCGATTCATATTTTCAACTTGAGCATTGGAATTTCCGAAAGTGGGTAAAACAACTTTGCACAAAATTGTCTCAGAAAATTTGCAATTTCACAAATTGTGCGCACGTTGGGTTCCCAGGCTGCTTACTGAGGAACACCAAATGAAAAGAATGGCTTGTGCTCTTGGTTTTTTTGGACCAATATCATAAGGCGGTGATCAATTTATAGAGAAGATTGTTACAGGGGACGAGATATGGGTTTCTCACATGACCCCATAGTTTAAACGTCGGTCAAAGTCAAGGCCAAGCGGACAATCTCAACACGCAAGGTTTCGGCAACCGTGTTTTGAGATAGACATGGAATCTTGTTAGTCGAGTTTATGCAGCAAGGGACAACAATCAATGCAGCCACTTACTGCGCTACCCTGACTAAACTTTGACGTGCAATACGAAATAAGCGACATGGCTTTCTGACGTCTGGAGTTTTGTTGCTGCATGACAATGCAAGACCCCATTCTGCCATTCACACCCAAAATCTGATCAGATCTTTTGGATGGGAACAGATTGACCGCCCACCGTACAGTCCAGACTTGGTGCCGAGCGATTTTCACTTGTTCTGCTACCTAAAGGCAAATAATGCCTTTAGGTAGGCAAGCACTTTGCCACAGATGACGAGGTGAAAGAAGCAGTTACAGACTGGTTATCCTCACAGGCGGCAGACGTCTATGACTTAGGCATACAAAAGCTTGTAGAACGTTATGACAAACGTTTAAACAAATATGGAAACTATGTAGAAAAATAGAGAAACATGTAAGAAATTAAATAAAAAACTGTTTTTGAAATAATCTGTTATTGTTTATGTTGTATAAGAAATCGGACCTTACTTTCCGAATAACCCTTGTACAACAAAGCAAAGTTTCCACTAACTTACTAAACACCTACGAGCATGTCAATCCCCCCAAAACCTAATGTTAACACCACAATATATTTAATCTAAAAACTTACAAACAAAAAGATGAATTAATCTAACAGCCACTTTCTGGGCCTACCTCAAAGAAGCACAGCTGAACATTTGCTTAAGTTTATCAGGTGTCTTCGAGAACATTTAAAATCTGTAAAAGACAATGTAAAGCATAATCTTCTGACTCTGGGAACATGCAGTTTACATGTAGTTCATGGTGCTTTGAAATCTGGCATGAGTACCTTATTGCATCACTTGTATTTTCTGTTTAATGACTCTCCAGCTCTATGAGTATTGTTCACAGAGTTGACAGGATGCTTAAGTTTCCCTTTGAAGTTTTGTAATGTCCATTGCTATACAGTGCCAAGTGCTTTAAAAGAAGCACTAGACATATGGGTCCTTGTTGCTAAATTAGTGAATGAAGCAAAGTTTCCTAAAACAAAGTCATGGAAACCTTGGTGAAAGCAGCACAAAATTGCCCATTTATAAAATGTAAAGCAGCTTTTTGCAAAACAATTGCAGATGAATGTGAACCATACCTCCAGAAGTTCCAGACTTCGAAACCAATGAGCCTATACATTTTTGAAGCAGCGGAGAAACTACTTAGAGATTTAATGAACAGCTGTGTAAAACCTGACTTGATGAAGTGCATAGGTGCAAAATTGCTGTCCATCAATGTCAAAAAATCATAAAATTTTATTGTGTGCAATAAAGTGGGTGTTGGATTTGCAGCAAAAACGTTTTCTTGCCGACGTACCAACCTCAGTCAGGGAACGAGATAAACTGGAATTCATTAATGAATGTTGTAATATGTTAACAGCGATGATTGCAAGCATCAAGAAAGAAGCCCTTTGAAATACAAAACTATTTGAGGTTGGTCCTCCCTTGATCCTTCCATTATCAAACCTTTCCTTGGTCAGAAGAGATTTTAAGTTATTCTGGTGATCTTGCAGAAAATGCAGAAAAGGAATATTGTAACCTGTGTAACCTCAAAAAAACTGAGCTTCAGGAAATATTTCAAGAACACTGTCAATCCAACAAAGATGCGAGTCTTGATAACATCTACAGTAGCATTATGAGAGAAAATGAAGCATACAAACACCTTTGGTAATGCAACTGTAGAAAGTTGGTTTTCATTCAATAAATCATTATTGGTTGAAAACCTGTTAGAAAAAACTTGATTGCACGTCATCATATTCAGAATGAGGTAGAAGAAGCAGGGGGGATCGAAAACATCAAGATTAACAGAAGAATGTTAAATTATGTGAGAGGTGCTTGAAAACGTTATCATGGATAATTGGATATAAAAACAACAAGGAATAAGGGAGGAAACATCCAAGAAGGCAGAAAAGAGACAGTTGGATCAACAAGTCAAAGAATTGGAACAAGAAAGAAAAAGACTGTGATGGAAACTGAAGAGTAAAAAGAAGCAATGGAAAAGGAATTAAAAAAACTTGAGAAAAAAAGAACCTTGCTTTTGTAAACTAGCAACAGACATATGATGAGTATTACTGTAAATATTAAGAAATATTGATCTTTTATCCACAGACAAGATGTTCTTTTAGCATGTTTTAACACTTTTGGTCACTTTGTGAATAATTTTATTGAATTGGTAAATTATTATTATTATTTTTTCATTAAATTTAATTTTCATCTTTTGTATTTCATTGTTGGGGTTTTTTTTAAATAATGTTTAATTTAATACGTTTGTCGCTACTAGGCCACCTGAGTTATACTGGATGGTGGCCAGTAGTTTATATAGTTAAATTATTTAGGTGCAGACTAAGGGCACCTGTGGTGATTGCGTTAGGGGTAAACAATTACTCGTATTCTCCGTTATTTAACACTCCAGGATTTTATTGATCAGAAGGTCACACAGTTATTTACACACACTGGCGAGACTGAGCCCCGCTCTAGTCGTAAGCCTGAAGGGCTGGTGGGCTGAATACTATGCGTCGAGGAAGGTTGTTGAAGGGAGACGTTTCTCCACTTATCTGTGACTGCGGCTTTTGGTGAGTTGTCTTCGTTGGTAGCTGAGGCATGGTGAGTCTCGATTGAACAACTGACTGCGAACAACTGATTGTACATTACTGCCTGGGCCGGGCCCGAACTCCGGCCCGGTGATACTACTGCCTCTCACCTAATTGCCTTCTCTGTCTTGCATCGCGGCTGCCGAACAACTCCTCATCCACGACTGACTGCCCACGACTGAATGATGACAAACCTTGGCTGCTCCCGAATTTAACCCATCTCCAGATGTATTCAAATTGGCTGTCAGCAGATTGTGTCGAGAGAAATAGGGACTTCCCTGGTGTCCTTTGCGCTTTTTTTGTATAGGATTCCGTGTCTCGTCAGCGGCTCGTGCGCTCAAACTAGGGGTGGAGGGAGGGTGTGGCAAGCATCTCGGGGTTTCCTGTGAGCTNGTGCGCTCAAACTAGGGGTGGAGGGAGGGTGTGGCAAGCATCTCGGGGTTTCCTGTGAGCTGTGTTAGCAGTAATTCTCGTCGGGAGTTACCCTGTTTCCTTCTTATAGGGCTTATATCAGCTAATTTTCAGGACTTTCCCTGTTTTTCTCTCGCTTCGGTTCTTCCCTGCGTATCCTTATACCTCGGGACATCCCCGGGGTTATTTCTCAGGGTGTGAATACAGCGCAATTCCTATCCTATGTACTCGCCACGCGTCACGTTGTAGTCAATATTATTTTATGTTACATGTATAAAGCAAACATAAGTAATTTGTGCTTGGAAAGATTATTTACTGAAAAAGCAAGTGATGTTAAACATAAAATTCTGCATTTTTTTCTTAAGAAAATATTTATATTATTAGTATAATGTCATTAATTGCAAATTATATATAATTAAGTAATGAATAACTGTGCTTACGCTTAGCTGTTACCATGCAAGTTATTTTGATATGTCTGTCATATTTTACAAGCATTTTGCATTGTTGAAAATATTTTTTGTTTTGGTAATAATATGATTAGATGATTATATCTTGTACTTTTTTTTTTTTTTTTTACTTAACTGTTAACCTGAAATCAATCTTCTGAGGTTTTACATTGTATTAAAGATTTTTGTGTTTAAACTTGGTCAGTTTTATGTTTTACATGCCAGAGGTGCGGTAGGATTGGCTGTAGGGGAGAGGAGACCAAAATAAATATTGTACAGTGTAAACTTTAGCGCAAATAGTAAAATTTTACCAAATAGTTTTTTGATATGTAAGTCAGGGAACTTTTAGGATGTGATCAGGGAAATAAATTTTACCAAAGCTGTAGGAACCCTGTTCTGCTGATCGTTCGCAGAAAAGTCAAAACAAATATTGAATAGTGAACACAGGAGTGAGAAAGAAAACTTGCTCATCACGCTTCAAGCACACGTGCACACTGCACGTGTTCAAATGGGTCACTCAGCAAATATCACACGCCATCTGCGACATGTTCACCCGTAGCGAAGAGCCTACCTGCGGCAAGTAGCGTGAAGAGCACTAGTTACAGCATTCACAAGAAGAAAAGCAGATTGTTACTAAAGATCGTGGCTAGCTGCTGAACTAANCGAAGAGCACTAGTTACAGCATTCACAAGAAGAAAAGCAGATTGTTACTAAAGATCGTGGCTAGCTGCTGAACTAAAGAGTGTATTCTCTTCCCATGTTAACAGATCCTGACAAAAGAATTATCTGAAATTAAGGCTACACCAGCAAAGTTCAACTTAAATTGTGCATCTGAAAAAAAAAAANCCTGACAAAAGAATTATCTGAAATTAAGGCTACACCAGCAAAGTTCAACTTAAATTGTGCATCTGAAAAAAAAAAACTGTACAGTTAATCTCCAAAAATTTGCTGAAACAGTATTATATAAGTCTATTCTCAGTTCTTTANTATCCTTATACCTCGGGACATCCCCGGGGTTATTTCTCAGGGTGTGAATACAGCGCAATTCCTATCCTATGTACTCTCCACGCGTCACGTTGTAGTCAATATTATTTTATGTTACATGTATAAAGCAAACATAAGTAATTTGTGCNACATGTATAAAGCAAACATAAGTAATTTGTGCTTGGAAAGATTATTTACTGAAAAAGCAAGTGATGTTAAACATAAAATTCTGCATTTTTTTCTTAAGAAAATATTTATATTATTAGTATAATGTCATTAATTGCAAATTATATATAATTAAGTAATGAATAACTCTGCTTACGCTTAGCTGTTACCATGCAAGTTATTTTGATATGTCTGTCATATTTTACAAGCATTTTGCATTGTTGAAAATATTTTTTGTTTTGGTAATAATATGATTAGATGATTATATCTTGTACTATTTTTTTTTTTTTTTACTTAACTGTTAACCTGAAATCAATCTTCTGAGGTTTTACATTGTATTAAAGATTTTTGTGTTTAAACTTGGTCAGTTTTATGTTTTACATGCCAGAGGTGCGGTAGGATTGGCTGTAGGGGAGAGGAGACCAAAATAAATATTGTACAGTGTAAACTTTAGCGCAAATGGTAAAATTTTACCAAATAGTTTTTTGATATGTAAGTCAGGGAACTTTTAGGATGTGATCAGGGAAATAAATTTTACCAAAGCTGTAGGAACCCTGTTCTGCTGATCGTTTGCAGAAAAGTCAAAACAAATATTGAATAGTGAACACAGGAGTGAGAAAGAAAACTTGCTCATCACGCTTCAAGCACACGTGCACACTGCACGTGTTCAAATGGGTCACTCAGCAGATATCACACGCCATCTGCGACATGTTCACCCGTAGCGAAGAGCACTAGTTACAGCATTCACAAGAAGAAAAGCAGATTGTTACTAAAGATCGTGGCTAGCTGCTGAACTAAAGAGTGTATTCTCTTCCCATGTTAACAGATCCTGACAAAAGAATTATCTGAAATTAAGGCTACACCAGCAAAGTTCAACTTAAATTGTGCATCTGAAAAAAAAAAACTGTACAGTTAATCTCCAAAAATTTGCTGAAACAGTATTATATAAGTCTATTCTCAGTTCTTTATAACTTTTCTGAAGCCCTTCTAAAGTTCTATTTTCAGACTATTCCTCCGCCTTGTGCAAAAGAAGCTTAACTAAGCATCGAAAATTTTACCAAAGTGGCAACGCACCACATTCGTGTCCACTCAAGTTTAATAATATTTTTCATGAGAACTACTTCTTTTTAGGCTCTACCAACACAGCTATTATGTAATAAATTAAATATTATAAATTATATATGTAATATATGTAAAAGTCAAATTTAGTCAAAAATACAAATTTTTTTGTTAACAGAAGTATAAAATGCTTATAACACATAACATATTTAGGACACAACCAAACACGCCATTCATGGAATGATTATTAAAAGGTTTGATTCTAAAAGTGTAAAGAAACTGCAACTGGCTTGTAACCGTTAGGTACAGTTCTCTACTACTAGCACTGTTAGTTTGCATTCTACTACGGTGCTGTACCATGTTTTCAACAATGTACCAAAATTGTCATTCGACTATGTTTGCAGAAATAAAACTCAATAATTTCACCGGAATTACGAGAAAAAAATCTATGTGTTCGTCACATGGGGCTGTGTGGTATGGGGATAAAAGCAATATAAAGACGTTTTTGTTTTGGTAGTGTACAACTGTTGTAATATAACCTTTTCATGCCTATTTCTTTGGCTGAAAACAAGAAGATAGAAGAAATATATATTTCATTTCGTTAAATGCTACAGTGAAAATTAATGTGTGTATGATGGTTTTTCGTAATGGTTTTTATTACATTTCTAAGTGAGGTATTTAATAACAACCAATGTAGTGATCGGTGATCGTCGATTTGCAACAGCTTAAAATGGTAAAAACTTGTAAAAATGATTAGTTCTCGTGATCAGTAATGGTCAGCTCTAATAACTTATGGAATAAATGTTTAAGCGAATGAACCCAAATGATTAGGCATATAATAATGAGCAATTAACCATTTGGGATGGGAATGTAAATTATTCACAATTTTCGCAGAAGATTTTTGAAGTTTGAATGAGAATGATTCGTAATTTACTTTTTGCAAGTACAGTCAACTCCTAATATACCGGGGGGGGNNNNGGGGGGGGGGGGTGGCTTAATTGGGTAGTGGCTCAACTGCGGAGCCACCAGTTCAAAATCACATATTGAACAGCTGCTGCCAGTTGTGCGCCGCTATTATTAATAACCCACGCGCACTCTGTTAATTACCTGGCTGCAGTCAAGTGATGCGGTATTGATTAATTTTAAAATTAGAAGTGTTCTGGTACTATATTTACACACGTTTTTAGCAGTGAATATGTCTGAAACTTGGAAGTATTAGGAATTCAGGGAAATTTTCAGATAACACATTTTCATTCTTAATAATAAAATTTTTCACAGTTAAAACTGGTGTCTGCTCGTCAAAAAGGCGTGATCTTGTAGTTTACAGTCGTTCGTACATGCAGAGGCTCTTTATAAATGAACCGTGGCACCGAGTATGACTGGATGACAAAATATCACGTTAAGATAAATATTATATCCCGCCAGAATGACTCCTGCGCAAACAACACGTCATGCGAGTATGACTGGATGACAAAATATCACGTTAAGATAAATATTATATCCCGCCAGAATGACTCCTGCACAAACAANGCGAGTATGACTGGATGACAAAATATCACGTTAAGATAAATATTATATCCCGCCAGAATGACTCCTGCACAAACAACACGTCATGGGTGGTTTAATAAATAAATAACGTTTATTTTTGCTTTGTTGCTGAAGTGGGAGGGGAGTCAAAACAAAACTAAAACAATGGCAAGCCGACCTCAGAAAGGCTTGGCGATTGAAAGCAGAATCCAAATTATTAGCAAGCAGAATCACTCACTTGGAAATATGTTATGTTAACATATTTATAGAGTTCACCGAAAATTTAAAACTCTGAGAATTTATTCACATATTTGCACTTTGCACATGACAAACATGTCATTTCGGGGGTGGGGGGGGGTTGTTTCTGAAGCAAGCCCCACGCACTGGCCAACAGATGGCAGCACAATCCCTTATTTCTCTGCAGTGTCGTATAAGTATATATAGCACATCCTTTTAAAAGTGAATTTTTTGTCTTGTGTGGGCTTAAAACAACTCAAGTTTGAAATATATTACTTTAAATTAATGTAGAAATATTTGAAAAATACTCTGCGATAGATATTCAGCCTCTTTAATTAATATGAAGCATGCACGTAGCGACGTTAGCAGCAAGCACTAGCTACGGTCTATGATGAAGTCATAAATGAAGTTAAGTTATCGCATACGGTGGTCCATTTCGTTTAAACATCTACACATTATTCTAGAATAAGTTTAATTTGTTACAGTAATAACAGTTGTTTTGTAATGATATAAAATAAAATACATAGACATTTTGTCTACCATCTATATGCCCGCATATTTCTCAGATGTCTGTTGTGCTAATGTAGGCTGTCGTAATAGCCAACGTGAAATTTTATTACAGTCGTTCACACATCAGCTGATACAGTATTTTGTGTATGTGATGATGTTAATATCATTTATGACGTTGCCACACATGGGCTGTCAAAAAATTTAATTCTTTTATGACTATATTATTTGTGTACATAACCTACGTGCACAGTGTGTAGGCCTAAAGATAACATTTTTTCCCCACATCGCTTTAACTGTGACATTGGTTATCCGTGAACCCTTAGCCAGTCATTACCCTGGAAAATCGGGAGTTGACTATTTGAATTTTCAAATATTCACACACCTCTACAAGTAACATAATTTCCATTAGCTTATCTTAACATGCAACACTCATTTTAACATTCAGAACAAATTTTGCAATGAAAGATATTGAAAGTCACTGTTTTCTATTATGAAAGAAAAATATAATTTATATTTTTAATATGAAACAATAGTTGAAACACAAAAATCAGACCAATAACAAATATGTGTGATTTATAAACTGGCATCAGCATAATAGGATACAATATAATGTAGCAAATACCTATACCTGAGCTTACAAACTTTACTGCCACTGACCAGCCAGCTGTTACTGTGCGGTATAGCAGCTTGCAGCTTCGTACCTTTCTCAGTGGCACTGCCACAGCCTACATCATTTTAATCAGTGGCGTCAAACTTGGGGTCCAGGGAGGCAATTAATTGAGGTATGTCGGTAATTTCGTGCACTTCCCTCTTTCAGTCCTCTGTTATCAGCTTTTCCACGTGGTTAACACACTTCGCTCATCTGAAGAAAAGTCTGTGCAAGTTATACTTCAAAGCAGTGTGTTCAACGTGTGGCACCAGAAACGTTATTTATATTTTCAGCCATCCAAAAAACTCCAAGCAGTAATGAAAATATTTTTTAATAAATAAGTAGGTCTTACATTTATTTCAAGAAGTATTAAAAACACAGAGAAAGTTTCTCAGAGTTTATGGTGTTTCATTTTAATGGACACGAGTAAGTATAAAAGTAAATTGTTAAAAAATATAGAAGAAGAATTAAGATGGAAGAAAATAATTTAAACAGTAGAAAAATAACTGGAAGCAAAGTCGGTACTTAACATGTAAGAACACTCACGAAAATACAATACAGGGAAAGGCGATAGAACACATACGAAACACAAACAAAGGTCAGCATACACAAAAGGATACACAAATTTGAGCTGTTAATTAATTATAATAATATACGTACACCTTGAAGTACAACTATAACATACATTCTGTAAAACATCACATAACATTGCAAAGTTCTAACTACAGCAGGGACATAAGGACATCACATGGTAAGGTCTACTGCACATAACTGAGGACGTACAGGCTGCCTTACTTATAATGATTTTGTAATGACTATCAACTAGCTCCAGAAAATAGAATTGATGCAAAATCTGTGCCACTCTGCTTTGCTGGAGTGCAAATGGTAGCGAGCCCAGAGGGCACACCAATTTACCTGTTTCATACGTTTTTACCTGCTTTTTGTATGTGTGGTAAAATCGTTTGAAGCAGGTAAACCAGTCTGCACAGCAGCACCAATATTTTGTGAATTCATTTTTATCCAGCATGATTAGTACTGCCAATACATGAAGTTTTCCAGAATATTTTTCAGTTTTTCAAAAAATCCCGTTCTTCATAACTACCACTGCCTAAATTTTAATTATTGTTCTGTCATAGTGCAGTTGCACTGAAGAAACAAATTCTGTAGGGTTCTATTTGGTTTATTCAAATTATATATATATATCTTAAGAATATTTTCTGTGAACCAATGAAAATGTGTTTCACAAAAATTATTTACATAAAAAAATTGCAAACGTTTTAAGCCAGGTTTTAGGTTTTTAAAATTCATTACGGAGAAAATTTACAAAGCTTGGTATGTTTTATTTTATGAAAATTTCAACCAGACACACCTGTCTTCACTATGTGCGAAGTATTGAAATATGTAACTAAGTAACTATACTCCATTCACGGTTACGTCACATTTTTCTGAAGCCCTGCCTAAGTTCTTCTTCCAGGAATATTCCTCTGCCTCGTGCAAATTAAGCTTAACCAAGTCAATAAAATTTACACCAAAGGACAACACACCGAATTCATGCACATTTAGTTGTAATTATAGCTTATATAACTATTTCTTACTAGGGCTACCAACACATGATTTTTCACTGTTTTTATAAATATTTATTATAAATGAAATGTTATAATTTATAAATAATATATTGGTATAACTTCAATTTAAGGAAATATAAGCTCCTTTTATGTTAACAGTGGTATAAAACGCTTGTGATACACAACATATTTAGTAAACAACCAAACACGTCATACATGGGGCAATTTTCCAAAGATTAGATTTAAAAAGTGTAAAGAAACCACGAATAGACTATAATATCTTTTAAGTAAAAAAAAAATGCTGCATGTAATTGCAAAACTAATAAGAATTACATATGTTTAAATTAATAAACAGCAATTATGAATCTGAAAGACAGAAGAGTGTACATTGCGTCAAACGTTAATCTATCTCGAAAACCTGTCATAAGTAGGATTACTCCACCACGTTACTGATTGCCAAGCTACTTTAGAACACAAGACACACTACCAGTACTGAGTGTTTCCAACTTCATATAACCTATTTCCAGTATGATTGCAATATTCAACTGGTAAAACGTGGTTTTGTGGGTGCTGCACATTTCCACAGTGCTTTGTTCATTCCTGATGTTTATGTTGTTTACATTCCTAACACGCAACAGCCTCACTATTTTACTTTCCTTTGACATTTAGTAAACTGTTTTTGTTTATTTTTTACTTCTCCTGCATGTGATGCTGATGATGTAATGACACAGTATTATTAATTTTCGGGATACGCTGTTCATTTTCTTTCGTTTAACGGGGCTTCGTAATTTGTTATCGTAACTTGAAATTAAAGCAGTGGGAGTTCGTTTATCAGACATCCTCTTTGCCGTTTCGAAAGTCGTAGTTTTCAGCACGCGTCAGCATTAGTGATAGATGCTTTCCGAACTGCGTCAACAGTTTTTGTTCTAGAAGGGTGATTATCTTTTACTATCATGCAGTTGGAATAGCGTGGGAAGAGCGTGGTGACACATGCTATGCCCATATTTGGTAACGGTTGGTGGCACCCTGGTGTGAGAAGTCGGGGTAGCCACGAGTGATAAAAACCCTGGACGAATACTCGCCCGCAAGAAAAAAGTAACAAGCAGCCAAGGAAGACGTATCGTGCGGCAAGCATCCGCGACCGCTAAATCTTTCAACTTCGTTCTTTTTCGACCAAACCTTACATGTAATAAATTCTTTCCGCTGGTGTGGGAGGTTGATAGGGTGCCAGGAGGGAACGGACGTCCCTCCTGCCTTTGTATTTTCTTCTTGCGAGGCAAGTTTTTGAGATGTATATAAACCAATAAACAACTGTGGCGCTTTTCTGTACTTGTCTGTTTATCTGTGAACCTGTTTGTACTGTGCATACCTGAAGATCGTATGTGAACTGTTTCAATTGATTGGTAATTAAAAGTACAGAACAAATAAACCGGAACTTGACTTCTTTATTTAATATTTAATTGGCGACTTTTTTTTTTAAAAAGTTTCATGTTTCTACCACTGAGCTAACCTAGTGGTAACTTCTAGCCGTCAGTACCTTGACGTGCATCATTACAAATATGGCGACCCAGCTGCGGGGCACGATTAACAGCACTTGAAGACTCTGGGATCTAGAAACATTGCAACATCAAAGCATTACATAACCAAGTTACTGGCTGGCAGTTCCAAACGTGTCTACGAGCGACGCGTGTCTACGAGCAATGCAACACGTTACCGACAGTTCCAGTTAACGATGCCAATGTTCCAGGTACGAGAAGATTACAATCACCAACAGCAGTAACACAGTAAGAAATCGTCAATATCAGTGAAGCCATCAAAACAAGGATCGCCATCATCTGTTTAATTTATATCAAGGTTAGGGATTGTATAATTTTTATAAATAAGGTAAAATGTAATATCACAGAATTTGATTAGAAATCGTTGCCAGTCTGACACAATTATATATATATATATTCTGTAAATTACCAATTGGGAATAGAAATGGCGCATTACTCAGACAGTGAGGTAGGTCTAAATGAAGAAATAGCCAATAGCTATTTAATAAGAGATAATGTAGCTAAGGGAAATGTCCCAGAATCTTCACAGGAAACGAGTAGTCAGACAGAAATGTTTCACATCCTGTTGGCAATACAGAAAGAACAACAGCACAGTGAGAAAAACATTGTAGAATTGAATTACAGGCTAGAAAACTGGGGGGTACAAATGACAATTCAGTGTGAAAATAGGATACAGGAAACTAAGAAACAGTAAGAAACTGTTGGGCATTTAAAACGTTAGAAAAAACACAAGAACTAGAGGTTAAATTCACAGAAAATAAACAATCAATTGAAGTTCTGCAAATGCAGGTAAATTAAATTGGTAGTCTAATTACCATACTAGAATATAATAATAGACAAATAATGGAAACAACTGTAACACAACAGGAGATGAAAGAATTTCAAGGGAATCTACAAAAGGAATTACAAAATATTGATATAAACTTTCAAACAGTAAACCACAAAACAAATACAGTAGAGATTATTGTCCACAAAGTAGAGGAACAGGTAAAGTAATTAGAACAGCGGTGGGAAGAAAGGTTAGAAACAGTCAAAGCGCAGATAGCTGAAGAAATTTTACTAATATTCAATTCGGGACAAGGCGACAGACAAGTGTTAGAATGTAGGCATGTTGGTCTCGCTGTCGATGATGCAAATACTTTTGGCAAAATGGTTCCTAGATTGTATGGCAATGAGAAGGGTGTGCATGCAATACAGTTCATTCATAAATGTGATAGGGCTATAAAACAGCTGGCATGTTCTGAGGAAAACAAACTAAATTTGTTTGTCTCTCGATTAGAGGGTGCAGCCAAGCAATGGGCTACCATTCGGGAACAATTTTGGAACAAATATGCAGATGTTCGAGCAGCTTTTTTGCAAAAATATTGGAGTACATTGCAGCAGGATGAATTATTGCAAAATTTATTTACAGGAAGGCACTCACCGTGGGCTAGCCCCTTGGCCGAGTATTTGCAAAATCTTTACCTGCAGGCCAAATTTTTGGATTTTCCAATAGCAGAGGAAAGGTTTCTAACCCACATAGTGCACCATTTCCCTGCGAGGGTACAGGATGGCATTATAGGGTCTCATGCGACTAGAATAGATGAACTTGTGGCCCTTCTTGAGGCTTTTGATAGGCGAGATAAATGGGAAGGTAGATATGGGTACAGGAATGATGAGCACAAACCGTATCAGAAGGATAGGAATGATAAACGGGGACAGGAAACATCTGCACAGGAGACAGGAGCCCAGGAAAACAAATATAAGCCAGATGGGAATAATTATCGTCCTGGGGCAATGGAAGGTACCAAGGTAATTATAATAGGGAAGTCAGAAACAGATTCATAGGATGAAATTGGGCAAATAATAGGAACTACAGAGGTACTGGATCAGGTCAAAGGGAAGGTGAAACTCTGGAGCAAAGAGATTCCAATATAAGTCCTCAACCATCACTTTCAGCACCGCATTTAAACAAATTGTAGGGGAGGGCCACTACCCAGAGCCTACTCCTACAATAGTAGCATGGGTAGAAAACAGTTGCGAGAGACAAATTGATGTTTTATCTACTCAGAATTCCATTAAATCAGGGTCAGAATTAATAGGAACATAATGGGAACAAGAAAATGGTAATGGTCAAAATAATGGATGTCCAGTGATAATAGAGACAGTCACAGGGAAAGGACAGATATTGTTACCCATACTAGTTGATTCTGGAAGCAAAGTCACTGCTATGTCAGAACAATGTGAAAACACTATTAAAGAAATCATTAAGTCAGATTTGCCTAGTATTGTAGTTTCAAATGTAACTATAGTGGGAGCAACAGGGGTCAGAAATAAAAATGTGAAAAGACAAGTAATGATAGAAATAACATTTGGGCAACAGTGTTTTTGGATAAGTTTTTTGGTAATAGGGTCTGATTGGTTGAGACAATATCAAGCTATTATCAACTACCCAAATAAAACAATGCAACTACTGGGGGTGTAATTAGTAATTCTTTTTTGTGAAGAACTGGAGGGTAGAAAACCATAACAGTTAAAGATACTTAAGGGAAAATATGGGCAAGGAAAACCAAATTTCATATGGCTGTCATATGTTCATAGTAGAAGAGGCAGAGAGAGATTACACTATAAATAAAACGTTTCAGTATATTAAAGCAGGTAGGGGAATTACCTCAGACATGGCAATATAATCAATAATGTTCTAGAGTCAGAAAGAAAGATTTTTTAAAAATTTCCAGGATTAAAAAAAAGGTATAAATGTGAGTTAGTAGTAAAAGAACACAAACCTTTTGCAATTAAGCCATACCCAGTACCATATGCGGTTCGACTCGCAGTAAACAAAGAAATTCAGAGAATGGTAAAGTGTAAAATAATCGAAAAACATACTTCAGAGTATTCAAACCCTTTAGTTGTAGTCAGGAAAAAAGATGTGAAGTATAAAGGTTTGCTTAGATGCAAGAAAATTAAATACTATTATAGTACCAGACAGGGAGGCACCTTCACCCATGGATGAATTATTACAAAAATTTGAAGCCTGTCAGTATTTTTCTAAAATAGACCTGGTTGCTTCCTATTGGCAAATTTCCTTAAAGGAAGAGCGTAGGAAGTATACTGCCTTCAAAGTACAAGGAACACCATATTGTTTTACACGCCTACCATTTGGGTTAAATATTTCTGTAAGTCATTTCATCAGAGGATTAGAACAGGTATTGGGACCTGAAGTATTAGAATTTGCAACTGTGTATGTAGATGATAAACTGATTGCTTCTAGAGAGTTTAAAGAACATTGTTTACAGTATGATTCTTAAGAAACTGAATGAAGGGGGATTAATTGTTAATTAGGATAAGTCAGAATTTCATTTTTTAGGAAATGTGGTAACGCCTCAGGCAATAAAAGTTGATCCAGAAAAAATTAAGATTATTTTTAATTACCCAATAGCTTCAAATAGTAAACAACTTGAGCGTTTGATAGGATTTTTTTTTTAACCTTTTCAAAAGGTTCCTAGCAAACTTTAGTGAAATTTGTTCACCATTGCGAGAATTAATGCAGAGAGGAAAAACATGTGTTTGGGGAATAGAGCAACAGCAGGCTTTCGAGAAATTGAAAGAAAAGATAGCATCAGCGATTATCTTACATCACCGTAAGTTAAACCAGAAATTTTACATTGCTTGTGATGCATCAGATAAGGCAGTAGGAGCCGTACTTTTCCGGTACAAGGATAATGAACTGAAATTAATTGTTTTTACTAGCAGAGCTCTCAACACAGCCGAGTTAAATTATACTGTAACGAAAAAGGAATTTCTTAGTTTGGTTTTTGCGACATCAAAATTTAGAACATGCATTTTTGTTAAACCGGCCAAAGTTCAAACTAACCATAAGGCATTGTGCCATATAGGATCATGGAAGTTGTTGCATGAAAGGAGAACTAGGTGGATTTTGGCCTTACAGGAATATGATCTGAATATACAGTATGTACCAGGAAAAACACAAGTTGTAGCAGATGCATTTTCCAGGTGCCAGGGGGAGGATAGAACTTTAGAGAAAGAGTTTTTTTCTTAGGGCATCTAAAACAAGTAGCATTATACCAGGCATTGGTAGGTCAATTGAACCAGGAATTGGTTAGAGAGGCAAAATATGGAAAAGTTTTGCTGGAAATAAAGTCAGGAAATTGTAGGAAAGTAATATCGGACTTATTTATTATCCAAAATGGAATCTTATGTAGGAGAAAAGAAATAGGGCAAGAGCAATGGGTGGTGCATATTCCGGATAATTTGTCAGATAAGATACGTGTAAAGGCACATGTAGAATGTGGCCATTTTGGAATTGCAAAAACATTTAAATTTCTTCAATAATTTTGTTGGGTAAGAAATTTTTATGGTTGAGTAGCTAAGAGTATCAAAGAATGCCTCTTGTGTGTTCAAACAAAGGTGCCAAATTTTAAGAGTTATGGGACTATGCAACATATCTTAGCTAAAGAACCTTTCGAGGTAGTGACAGTGGACTTGTTTGGTCCAATGCTAGCTGGGCACCAAGGTATAAAATATTTATTAGTAGTTTTGTATGTTTTTTCAAAATTTGTAAAACTGTACCCACTGAGGCAGGCTTCTGCTAATGTTGTTACCAAAAGAATTGCTAATAAGTATGTTTTAGAGGTCGGAATGCCTAAAAAGGTATTATCGGATAATGGAACACAGTTTAGGAGTAGAAAATGGAGATTAGCACTAGAAAATCTGCAAGAAATACGGGTATAATATACCTCGGTATACCATCCTTCAGCAAACCCCATCGGGAGAGTGATGAGGGAATTGGGGAGGCTGTTTAGAGTTTTCTGCCACGAGAATCGATAGCTCATGGGTAGGAAAGGTAGCATAAATTGAGCACCTTTTGAATAACGTGCACCACGACAGCATGGGGTATACACCTATAGAGTTAATTAAAGCATAGCAACCAGAATCACAGTTAACTAAGTGGGTGAAATTTCTGCCGCAAGTAAACACAGATTTAGCAGTCAAATTTCAAAGAGTAAATAAAAGGTTGGTATTGAAGGCTGCAAAATGAAAAGAAAAAAATGATAGGAAGCATAACCTCATTGAAAAAAAAAAAAAAAAAAAAAGGAGCTTATGAAGAACATAAGACAAGNGGGGGGGGGGGAGATAAGGTGTTAGTACAGAATAAAACTCTTCATCTTCAGAGCGCCTGGAATTTCACAAATTCTTTTTACTGTATGAAGGACCATACGTGATTGAGGAGAAAGTAGGCCATGACATGTACAGGATACATGGGGTAAATTATCATATTTCCCTTCTCAGGCATTGGGAGAGGCAATAGTGAATAAGGATAGGAAAAGATTTCAAATTGCTGACCTGGACATGGTTATTTGGTAAGAATTAATAATTGTGAGACAGTGTGTTTCTGTCAGTATGTTTTAAAAGAGAATTGTACAATAAATTTACAGTGTAATAATGTTTAATACTAGTATTTTAGAATTGTAATGCCAGAAAGAAGCAAAGGTGTGTTAAGGAAGAAATAGACGAAGGGATAGTGATTATGTAATAATCAATATTGTAAATAATCAGGCACAGAATTGTTAATGAACAGCACTAAGCATTTAACAAAGGGCATCATGTGAAGTGCATCCAGTGTAGTTGGAATATTGGCTTTCTGGAATGGCAGATATTCATAAAACATTTAAGAAAAGTTAGTGTTAATGGTAGACGTTGGGTGTGGTTTTTTCTTTACAAATACATACTGTATTTGTTAATATTACAAAATAATATGATGTTATCGAGAACATATTTTAATATGTAGTATCTTTTATTTATTTAGAGAATGAAGGTCATGAAAGAGAAGAAAGGCTTTACAATGTCTTGTTTTTAAATTGTTCATTTAACTAAATGGGATTTATTTATGCAGAGTACCGAACAGGAAGTGCTATATGCATAATAATAAGTTTTGTTTTACGTTGGAAAATTGTGTTAATGTAAAGAAACATATAGTTACTGTTATTTTGCATTCAGAGTTGATAGATGAAAGTTGAATAATGAATAAGTTTAATTAAGGATGCAGTACATGTTGGCTAAAGGTTGAGGTGTTGTATGGTATTGAGCTTAAGTATATATATAAATAAGGGTAAGAGGTTGCTCCAGTTTATGGTGTCTTGGGATCAATGGCACAAGGAGTAAGTGTATTGGGATTGGGACAGGTCTGAGGCCCTTTTGTTATTGTCAGCACTGGCCTAATAAAAGGCAGTCGCAGTGACTTAATTTTTTTATCAGCGCTGACCTAATATAAGGCAGTTGCAGTGGCGTTTATAGTTATGGGCAGACCTGGGTCCCCTTTTGGAAGTGTGTGTGCTGATCACAGCGAAGAACCAGACGAACGAGCAGTCCACAAGGAATCATCAATGGCATAGGTTATGAATACACCTTCAACCACAAATTATAAAAACATGTGAATAATTGGAAAAAAAAAAAAAATGAAATGTGTGATTTTCTTACAGCATTCCAGCATCTTGTCGCTCTTCTTTACTTCTTTAAAAGTGAAGTGAATATTTTACAGTATGAGTTTAATTACCACCTTGTAAATGTAAATTGTTGTCAAGGAGCGGAGGCACAGTGGTTTACAGAGTAGCTGCATACAAGATAGGTTTCGCTTTGGGCAAGATTTCTTCAAAGTCTATCCCAAACCGAGGGGGGTAATTTAATGACGCAGTATTATTAATTTTCGGGATACGTAGTTTATTTTCTTTTGTTTAACGGGACTTTGTAATTTGTTATCAGAATTTGAAATTAAAGCAGTGGGAGTTTGTGTTTATCAGGCATCCAGTTGCCGTTTCGAAAGTCGTAGTTTTCAGCACATGTCAGCATTAGTGATAGATGCTTTCCGAACTGCGTCAACAGTTTTTGTTCTAGAAGGGTGATTATCTTTTACTACAATTCAGTTCGGATAGGATGGGAAGAGCGTGGTGACACACGTTATGCCCATATTTGGTAACTGTTGGTGGCATCCTGGTGTTAGAAAGGGGTGGGGGGGAGCCATAAGTGATTAAAACCCTGGACGAATACTCGCCCGCAAGAAAAAAGTAACAAGCAGCCAAGGAAGACGCATTGTGCGGCAAGCACCCGTGACCGCTAAATCTTTCAACTTCGTTCTTTTTTGGCCAAACTTGAACTGTAATAAATTCTTTCCACCGGTGTGGGAGGTCGATAGGGTGCCAGGAGGGAACGGACGTCCCTCCTGCCTTCATATTTTCTTCTTGCGAGGCAAGTTTTTGAGACGTAAGTAAATAAATCAATAAACAACTGTGGCGCTGTTCTGTACGTGTCTGTTCATCTGTGAACCTGTTTGTACTCTACATACCTGAAGATCGTATGTGAACTGTTTCAATTGATTGGTAATTAAAAGTATAGAGCAAATAAACCGGAACTTGACTTCTTTATTTAATATTTAATTGGCACCTTTTTTTATGAGTTTCATGTTTCTACCACTGAGCTAACCTAGTGGTAACTTCCAGCCGTCAATACCTTGACGTGCATCGTTACAATGTGTATCTATTAGTAGGTACTTTTATAGCACGATTAATTTATGGCAAAGGCTTCTATGAGCCAGAAACTATAATGACTAATAATCAAAGAGAATATTGTATATTATTTATTGATTTATGTGCCTATGGTAAATACAGATCACATTCCAAATAGATACATCCCTTTTATTTTGTTACATTTTTGCACATTATACACCACTTTTATATTGTTTCTTTAAAAAATGTAAAATGTGAGTTCTATTATATATTAAATAAATAATTTGATAGTTGTGACCTTCAAAGATGACAAAACATAAAACAAGTTTTGAAATTGAGTTAATGTTGCCACGTGGTTGTAGAAATGTGACTACAGGTTCTACAAAATTGAGGGAGTGTGGGACTGGTGTAGTTATTGATACCTCTGTCTCAGAGCTTCTCTAGAATACCTTTATTCATTACGTACACTGCCATAATGATTTCTAACCAAAATACATGTATTGGTAAGTAAACCAGAGCTCTGGAAGTGTGGGGTGTTGACTATACTATGTAATTTTTTTGTCACGCTAAATTTCAATGCCTATGCATATTTTTAGCAGCCAATGTTGCAGATTTTTTTGTCAAAATGAACTTATATTTACATGCAAATGCAATGATTTATGATATTCTATAACCTTTCAGGAATAGAGATATAAAATGGATTTTTCCTGGAAAATCAATTACACTTTTATTGATGCCATCAAAATAATTACCATATGTAATATTATCATGCAAAATATTATTCCGGTGTGCTTTTTATTTTTCAAATTATAACTTTTGCAATGAATCTCAACTTGCAGGTAAATATTTTATTCAAGAAGTTTACTCTCACTTCTGGCAAACACACACATCAGAATTCTAAAAAATACAAAGGCTTTTGTAGGCAAATTTGACAAGCATTCTATTTCCGGACACATTAATAATTAATTTAACTTTAAGTAATGTAATTTTGGAATCCTAATTTTTTGAAATTAGTCCTAAAAACTAAGGATAAGATTAAGCCTCAACAAATTAAATTAGAATTACACAAGTTTTATTAAAGAAATATTTTAAACTTATGTCTATGTAATGGGCATAAACAAGAGTATATAACCTCTAAATTATGAAAGAATTTTCAATGATAACAATATTAGTATTTGTATCTGACAAAGGGCATTTTCATATTTTAATAGCAAAGTGAAAAAAACATACCTCTCATATTATGTAAACCACAAAGTTTTTATGAAACATGAAAGTACCTGCATGTTATGTTAAGACTAGTAAAACTTGCACAGGAACTCAATGTGGAATCAATAACCACATTGGAACTGTTTGAGGAGAGGCCTACATTACAAAACACCACCAAGGTTTCAAAAGTGTTATATTAACTTTAATTAATGATGCCTGAATTTGAACTTATTAATAAATGCAAGTATAAAAAAAGTTACATAGCTGGGCATAATTTTTTCTACTATCTGTTAAGCTGACTACATAATATGAACTTGAAAAATGCATGCACCTACAATAACGTAGTATTTTATTGTCCATTTACTTTCATTATTGTTATTTAACTTTCAGTTAGAGAACATCACATTTTGAACTCTCAATGTCCATGTTCAACTAACGACTTAAGTAACATACCGGGAAAAGGTGGGAAAATCTGTTTAGGAAAACACTTGATTGAATTACACATATCTCCGAACAGTAGCAGTTGAAATTTTCAACATTTCGGCAACCCATCCGATGACACTGGAGGGCTTCATCTCTCCTCGTTGACATTCTTGAAGTCCTGTTGATGTAGGCTATATGTTTGTTGCAATTTGCTGAATTTGATACTATACAAAAATGCTACAACAAAAGTAAACACTATAAAAACCATTAATAAAACAAAGCTGATTGAAGATAAACTGAAGAACCAACAAAAAATATTAACTTCTAACTTTCAAATTTGCAGCTTGCCTCGCAGCCACAGGATACACACAAAGCAAAAAGGAACCAAAACAACAAAGCATTGGTCTATCGAGGTGCTGCTCATGTGAATCAGTACAGTTATGATCTACAATAAATACATCAGTTTTATGCCTCTAATTTCTTTCCTGTGTATGAAATTCAAAAATAACACCCTAAGTATTCATAAATTTAAACATCTCAATTGCAATACAGCATTATTACTTGGAACTTCTTTTCGATCTTCATTGCCAACTAGGAGAGTGTGTCCCAAACCTGTGCGTTGACATACAGTTATGGGCAGTGATTTTTTTTTCAAATGTTGTTTCCTAGAGTACTCACTTTATCGTGAACCACCTTTAAAAATAATATACATTGTTAATACCAGCTGCCATTATAGTAAAGCTTTAAAATGCTGCATAGATAAACAAAAAAATAACTGTTGGTTGACCTATAGGTAAGTTAGTATGTGTACTGTATTTTCTGTATAGTGACGTGTGTGAAACTCTCATTCCTCAGTAGAATGCACTCTGCCTCTACAAAAAATACTTTGTTAACAATTTTTTTTTGTTACTCAACATTATTTTTGAGACAGGGTGTTTTATTATTCGAATCTACTCTACATGTCAAGTTCACATGTTGTTTGTCCACGTGTGTAGTTATTTATTCTGAGAGTCCCCAAGAAACAATAGTTATGCTGCAAGCTTGAGCAATGTCACTAACAATAAAGCCTGGAATACATTATGCAATCTGTGAGGTATTTGAGGTTAAAGGTGCACACAACACAAATTTTGATTTCTTGGTTTTTATTGTAATTGATGGCTAAAAAAAATTATAACGAATACAACAAACCCAAATTGAATATGTTGCGCCAAACCATAGCTGCGCTGTCGGTTAGATAAATATTAAAAGTACTGTGGCGTCATTACGCTCATCGCCAACCAGTTCGGTAGGTATTGCTGGGGGAAAGAACATGATAATAAGCAGTGGTGCACGTTCACCCTTCTCCGTATCAGTCCGGTATTAGAAACAAAATACACATTTTACACTGAAATCTCTCGTCGTGTTACTGTGTGTGTAGTTTACAGTAAATTTAAGTTAAAATATACTCAAAACTGTTCAGTTTGAGTTGGAGAGAGAATATTGGCGTGACACTGATTGCCAAGACAACAATATCAATTATGTGAATACTGTGGTTATGGCAAGATATCATTCATGGTCTTCATGTAATAATTGTGTTATAATGACCACAGATGAAGTGTGTGATGTTGTGAAATAGATAACTTGAGGATTGCTGAAACATCAGTCTATCACTGCATTTCAGAAAATTATTATTTTAATAATCTTATTAAGCAGTGTAAAATCACATCATCTTACAACAAAACGTTCTGCTCACAAAACATCGATATGCACAGCATACAAACAATCCATCTCTTGGATAAATTCCTGGACAGCTATAGGCTGACACAAAAGGTTGGTAATTCCTTCGTGTGTCGCTAGAATGGTTTTAAAACATTACAGTTGTATATAGCTTCATTGTGGTTATTTATTTTAGCCATATAATTTTCATCGTCATTCCTAATGGTTTGTGGCATATGTGATATTTTATTTTATTTGTCTTTATTTTAATTAAACTTACTCATAGTCATATAAATATAATTTTTATGTGTGTATATTAACTTAGTGAATAAAAATTTCGAAACAAAAATTATACTAAAACATAGCTGCTTACTGCGATGAATGCCGAGAGCGAGAGGAGTGATTCTTCTTTAAAGTGTCAATGGACGGCCGAGGTACTGGAGCAATGATTTTCAGCAGCAAAAAGATGATGGCTTATCCTGACTTCTCTCGTGATAAGTCTCTATCTTTAAAATATGCTACTCTATTGGCTTCATATATTCTTCTTTCCAGTCATCACTGGACAGTGCGTATTTATTAAGAATTCACTGACTTCTCTATCCGACAATGTTTATTTACATTCCAGTTATATTCCAATATAGAGAAAATTGACTGCCTATGCAAACCGCTGTAAAATAAGTGAACCTTTTTTGGCACATAGTTCAAACAAACATTGGTAATTTTCGAAATTACCAGTGTGTACGTAAAAAAAAGTTTAAGCCAATAATATTTCCTTGGGTGCATAAAAAGCATCAGAACCATTGCTGAGCCACAAGTTTCTTTGATTTTCTTTTCTAACCATTTTTTACCGTTGTGCTCTTTTTTTCATGTGATGGAGAATCAACAAATTTTTCAATTAACAATTCATTGTCTCCGTAACACAACTAAGCGGTCCACCAAAGATGAATATATATATATATACACTTGCTTTCCAAGCATGAATGTCTGAATATTTGTTTTCTACTCTTTTAACTTTTTAATTTTTTTGAAATGTGTCACACATTGAATTCGTGCTCGATAGTGGTATGTTGTGTCCTCATATAACGACGTACTCCTACATTTCTGTCTCTTAAAACAGTTTTCTGTGAAACTTTTCTTTCATCATTAGTTTATAAATAAGTTTTGAATTGCATTTTTTCCAGGTCTCCTTTCACCAAATCTTTCTGCAAAAGTTTGATGTCAACAATCCATAAGAGAGCAGACTACATATTCTGCGCAAAACACTGGGGAATCGTGCTGTCTACCTCCTCTTAACCAAATATCTGACTATTTTTTTGAGTTCTTTTACGTTCATGCCACTTTGGTTTTTCCAGACTGAGTTTATAACTGGACTAATTATAATTATACTGTTGATAATTTTATAATGTCATTCTTGAAAACATAGCTATATCAAGAGACCTACATATGCATATCATCGCTCCCTTATAGTAAAACCATGTATTGCTTATTTTGTTCTTAGTCACTGGGTATTTTTAATAGGGCTGGTGAATAAGTACAGGCAACAATAAAGCATTTTTCTGGATTTTCTCCTGGTTGGGAATAGGTTGGCATATCTATTTTTACTCCATATATATATCATCACTTTCACTACTCCATTTTCAAGTCACCAAGTTCATAACATTTTTCATTTAAAGTGTCATCTATTAAAGTTACTTCATGCTCACTATCCTCATTGATCTCGTCACAACATTTTTTGTAGCATGCAGACGCTAATACTCATTGTATTTCTATATTATAACTTTTATTGTTATGAGAATCGTTAGGTAATTCTGTTGCTGAGGTAGTTGTAGTTTGTAGTGCAGTCTGACGTCTATCACCTGACGACAATATTTCTTACACCAATGCTTTCCGCAGTTTTGCTTCATTTTGTGCTGTGCACAGATTACGAATATGAGCATCTGTTAATTTTGTATTGACTCTACTATTATAGGGCAAACTGTATTTTCTTACAGACAGTGTTGCACCAGGATTTAAGTTCGGCCCTTTCTTTTTTTCACCATGCATAAATTTTAATGTCATTAACTCTGTTTTATCAAAATAGGTTTCAAGAAAATGCTGGAATCAGCAAACCCAGACATGAAATATTTTCTTTTAAAAAATTCAACCTACTTTGAAAACACATTGGGATTTCGAAAGGTCCTGGAAAGCATGGAAAATAATATTCCCTTGTCTCGATTTATTAGATTACGTGAAGAATTACTTTATTTGAGCGTACTATAACTGGGCATTCTCCCAACAATATAATCTTTACCACTAGATAAAAGTATCAGAAGTAACTTAATTACTTTTGACACTTATCTAATTGACGAATCTCCATTACTGAAGATATACTTGAGGTGAGCTGGCTACGAGATACACGCGACTATGGCTGTGGTGTGTGTCAACAGCAAGCATCTGTCCATGGCCAGGTGAGCGAAGTGACGAAAATGGGGCCTCATGAACAAAAATCAATACAGCCTTAGTGCATAGTAGGTTTATCTTTCATTACACCACAACTTGTGTTTTGTGTTGTGTGCCCCTTTAACCAAATGGTATAGAGTCTGCCACGTTACATAAAAAACAACAAAAATCTTGATCATGATAACCAATCTTGCTCAACACAACTTGAAACGCCTTGAGATTTTCAAAGCTTTGCCGACAATGGTGCATTATCTTCTCTGCTTTCACTATCAACACTACACAAAATACTATTACTGTATTTTGTTTATCCTAAAGAAAAAAAATTATAAGCTGTTCACAGTAAAGTGAGCAAGTTTGAGGCCCCAGCTACTATTTCCTATCAGCCATTTTTTATCCTTCCACCATTTTTTAAAAATAAATATTGCCATTTAAGTGATAAACACAGTGTATATATTTCACCGGACTCTAAAGTTAACATCTGAAGGTTACAATAAAATATTTTTATTAACTATTATTCAAAATGAGACAATTACAAAAAGTGCTCACTTTACTGTGAATAGTCTATACTTAACAAGAATTGTGGTAAAATTTATGTACATGCTTGCACAGTATGAGTTCATATCATTTTAGTTTCAATATGTTAGTAGATAAGCCATATTTCTCATTCTGTGATCATTATGCAGTTTCTTTATATAGTTTCCTTATCCAGTTACGTTACATCTTGAATCCTATCCTATTAATGCTATGATATATAGTGTTACTGATTATAACTACAAGATGTAAGTGGGACAAGTTTCTTGGTAACCCATTTTTCATAACTGCCGTTTGGACTGTAGTAGTACTCTCTCATTGACTCCTAACATTTCATTATTACAAAGCATTGAAAACAAAGCCATTTTCACTTCTTACAAAGTTATAATCAAGCATTTTCCGCCCATGTAAATGAACTGTTTAGTAAAATATCAGTACACTATTTATTTTGTACACAAGATGAATTACATTTTCAACTATGCGTATTACTTACCACTGACAACTTAAAGCCTGGGAGTATTCATTGCTTCCCTGGAGAATATATGATTTTTATTTAAAGCTGTAATCTAGTTTTCTGCAGTTTGAAACGACATTTTCTCAACATTATTTAAAGATCACATTGTAACGTTGTGCTTTTTAGGGGTATTTTGTTTTTCTATTCAAAATCCACATTTTAAAGCCTTTTATTAACTTTTAATAATTGTAGTATGTGGTTATAATGTTTTCTTAATATTTTCCAAATTTTTGTTTACTGTTTTAATGATTATATAAACATAGTAATTTTTGTGGAGTATTGTTTTGCAATCTGAATCAGATTCAAATTTTCTGGAAGGTTTTGATTGGCAGATGGTAATTTGGTACACATTTTCCTGGTTAAGAGAGAGACAGAGTTATACAGGTGCACATTAACCTGGTTTCTTGTTTATTGGCTGCATCTGGATCACGCGATGCCCGGATTGGGCGAGAGAGGTGCCATGAGCTCGATGGCCTCTCAGAAATAGGGATGGGGTAGCAAGCGTTTTTTGAGGTGGAGAGCTGGCTACCTTGATCTGGCAACAAAAGTTTTCGGAACTTGTGTGTGTTAAGACACGCGCTCCAGTGCGCCCACATAACTAGTTTCACCTGCAACAGCAAGCGTCTGCGACCAGTCTCCCTATTCATCTTTTTAGGACTGATCACAACTACTAGCTAAATTGTTTTCTGGCAGGTGTTAGGAGGTCATGAGGATGCCACGAAGGGATGAAGTTTCCCTTCCTGCTTTTGTAAATTTTTACTTTTGTTGAGATGGTGTAATGAAAGCAGAATAAATATTAATTAGTATAGGTTCGCTGGGATTTCTTTTCCCCATTTACATTGTTTCTCTATGCCGGGTTTGCAATCCATTTGCTGTTATAAGATGTGTACTGAAAAATGTCTTGAACCGAATAAACAAACAGTAAGTGATAAAAAAATTTGAAAGTATAATTTCTTGGGGCATCACGGGCATAACTTGTATCACATGAATCTCATGACTACTGACTGAGTTGAAGGGTTAATGTTTCATCTACCCTAGGTGAAATCTTACAACATTTTTAAGGATAATTTTTGGTTTTTCCTTACATTGAACATGTGTTTAAAAGTTCATAATTTGGTAATTGATTACCCTTAATTGGGAGCACAGTTTTTCCCCCTTTTATCATAATTTCCGAAGGAAAGAAAAGCTTATGAGATTACTTTCCTGTTTGTGTGTTTATCCCCCCTTAAAAATCTTTGAATGTGTGAATCAAATTTCAGCGAACTCGAAACACATATAGTATTTAGTAAGGATATCTGACTTACAACCACGCTGGGCGCTTACTTTCCAAATGATGACCATTTTGAAATTTAGGTTAATATGTCAGATCTCTGGAACTTTTGAACCGATTTAAACTAAATTTTCCTTGTTGGCAGTGCATCACATAAACATCAAATTTGGAAACAGATATTGCTGGTCCACTATTTTGGAAGATAACATCTCATGAAAAAAAATATATAAGTTAGATCTTGAAAATTACTCAAACAATTCTCGCCATACTTGGCGAGGTAGTAGTACTATGGTAGGCCATGTAAATGTATGCAATTTAAATTAATTAAGCACTTTTTTAAAACTGGTAGCCATATAAATATTTTAGATTTATTTGGTATATCTATCATAACGTAAAACCAATTTGACCAAATTTTTGTATGCTGAAAGTATATATTATAAGCATAATGTATTAAAACACTTAGCAACTTTTCCAACCATTTTGTAAGATAGCACCACATGAAGTAATGGCATTTTTATGCCATATCTCAAGGAAAAAATTGACAGATTCCTACCAACTTTGGCAAACTGAGTAGTACTCTGGCAGGTAATGTAAACTGTTGCAATTTAAGTAAGTTAGCTTATCATTTTTTAAAAATGGCGATCATATAGCTATTTGAGCATAGTATGCTATATTATCGAAACCATCCAATCAACTCCAAATTAACTTTATATGCTAGCAATATATATAAAACAACAATCAAATATCACTACACAGCGTTTCCTTCATCCACCATTTTGTAAGTTAGCATAGCATGCATAAAGAAAGTTTGTCATATCTCAGGAAATTTACCTATTCCTGCTAAATTTTGCAAACAAGTACTGCAGCAGGCGATGTAACCTGGTGCAAGCTTCATCCTGATTGGCTGGGGTGGGCAGTGCTTGTGTGGGCGCTCTACTCGTTCCTGGCATGGTTGCAACACCTTGTCCAGGATGTCCTAATATTGTGGGAGTGTTATTTTGCATTTTCACTTTTTAGAAGCTTTTTTACCTGTCAGGCATGGCTTCATGCCCCATCTGAGGTTCGGGTAAGAGTGGATTAGATTATTTGTGATTGCTGGGAACTAGGAATGCACTGATATATCGGTAGCCGATATATCTGCCTATTTTTAGGATATCGGTATCGGCCAGTATCGGCCGCATATTTGCAGATATTTTAAGTTTTACAAAAAAGTTGATATTTGGTATTTAGTATTCTTACAAAACATACAAAGTGATAAAACAATTAACCAAAGCTTAAACATAATGACAAAAAACGTGCTTACTACATTATATGCACTCGTCACAAAGGTACCACTTGATTGATTTAATCCCTTTTAAAAATGCAAGTTCTTCAACGATATTTGGTTTAAGTCGGTTCCTTAATTGTGTAAGCACTTTGCCAGTGATACTGAATAATCTTTCGCTTTCAACACAGGATGGAGGGGGTGACAGGTATGCTCTGGTAATGCTAGCAAGGATGGGAAAATGTTCCTTGTTGCGCCACCATTCAAAAACATCACAGGTATTAGAAATTAGATGTTCGTCTAAATATGTGGTTATTTCACTACGTTTTCGTGCTTATTATTATATAGCTGATGCAAGAATATGTGTATAATTAGAAACACTGTACATGGTGTAGATTTGAAAGTAACTGCATAACATAAAAGCATACGCACTTAAATTTGTTTAAGTGCATATGCTTAATGTACAACAAGGCGGCCATGCAGTTATTAATGCATTGAACTTCCTTTTGTCAAAAACCAACAGTTTAAGCTGTCAGACTAAAATCGATAGCATCTTTCCTCTTAATATTTTAAATTTTAATGGAGTTATCTCATTTTGAATGGAGTTATTGGTCGATATATCAGCTAAAATATCGGCCGATATTATCCGCTTTACTTGACTGATATATCGGCTAGACCCATATCGGTGCATCCCTACTGGGAATATTGTCTTGCTCTGGAGCTTGTAATACCAGTTATATGTGGGAACAGATTGTGGTGCCGGCTGAGACGTGGGTGGGGCATGTTGGGGTGCGGCTTGTTACCAGGCTGCTGTATGCTGGTTTTCAGGAATGCCTGGTGGAACGTCTGCTGGTGTGCTTGCTGTGTTTCATGTGCTAGATTGCTCCACTTACCATTCTGTATGTTTGGCAGTCCCGGTAGTTCGTGCAATGTTGTGCCTGCAGCTGACGCATTTCACTTGGCTACGGTCATTCTGGATTTTGCATTCCTTGGTCAGGTGCAGGCCACTGGAATACCTGCACTTAGCTGCTGCATTACACCTGGATGCCATGTGGCTGAATCACTGGCAGCGAGTGCACTGGGCAAGTTCAGTTAGGTGCTGGAAGTCCTCCACTTTTATTTGGAAGCCTGCAAAGCTTTTCAGGTGAAACAAAACAGGGTCATCTGCTTTCTTATCTTCAGAAAGTTTTTCGTCTCCCATACTGTGCAATGAAATGCATTGCTTGTTTTCAAATCTAGATAGCTACCCTTGTGAAGAATTGCTTTCCACTGGAATATCCAGCTGAGCATTAAATATCTCGGTCTGTTCAACAAGCATTTGCCCAAAGGTTGTCACGCCTTTGCTTTTGTGTAGTCAGAAACACTGCATTAAACCATTTTCAAGAACACAATTTTTTCCTGCTCTCATTGTTTTACATGTCCCCATGCTAGAATTGCTGTCCGAGATGAACTTATTCAGTTCAGTTTTTTTTTTTAAGTTGTATGCTGTGGTTTTTTTCATACCATATGTATTGCAAACAAATTTCTCTGGAACACTGAAGTATAGTTTGTTTAGAATTTTGCAGATTTATGTTGACGTTTTGGTGCTGACCTACCATAGAGTTATGAACTTGGACGTTTATTCATACTTGCACTGTTTTGTTACTTTTATTTTCTCTGTAAAATGTACTAGTACTGGAGTAGAATAAGTGGGAGAACTTATTGCTCGGACTAGTTGCCGCAAATTTTCTACTCAACAACGGGCAGTTGAAAAACAAGGAAAATAGTTTTGACGTGACAGTAAAGTTAAATACAACAGATGACTGCCCACAGGGTCCGGCGTTTGTTTTCGCCCACTCATTGATCATGGTCATTTATTAGTATTAATTGTATATATGCATATAATAGATGCCAATGTTGTGGGAAATGGTGAGTTCAGTTTGGTGTACAATAACATGTTATGTATTTACATTCATTATTCCTGCATCAGTAATGAACAATGAAAACTTGGCCATTTTTAGTTATTGGTTAACAATGAAAATATAGCCAGTCTGTAAGAAGATTTGTTATTCAATTCTGTAAAAGTTTTGGCCATAGTACTGCACAATAGTTGTAGCATCATTCATATTTAAAGAAATTAATACTTTTTTTTATGCTTTATAGTCAAATAATTGGAACCTTCATTCTTCAGCAACAGGACTTAAAATATGATTTTATTGATGTGTTAATTAATATATATTATTTTATTTTAGATAAAAACTGGCATTTTTAGCATTATTTATATAGGAATTGTGGTGGGACCCCTGGAAATTGTTGCTGATTAGCATTACTCATGATCTTTTCTTAGTGATAGCCTAATCTTTATCTGTAAAGCAGTAAGGAGTATTTTTTGATGGCGCTAAATATTTTTTTGTTAATCTGAGAGTGCACTACTGAATCTAATTCTTAACGTATGGTAGTATACGGTATGGTTATTTACCCAAGGTGATTTTGTCTGTGATGAAACCACATAATGTGATTATTTTCCTTTTACTATGCTATTTTTTTTATGTTTCTTTGCTTACAATGGCACTATTCATCATGGTTGTTGACACAAGTTTTAACATGTGATGGTGTAACTCAGTATAAGGAAAATGTAGGTCTATTTTACATTGTTTCAAAGAAATTACAGGGGAAAGTGTAGAGCTGGTAAGATATGGATGAATACCGGATTAAATGTGGAAAGCACAGTTTTTATATTTAAAACTTTCTGAGGTTGTCTTGATAGTGAAAGAGTATGATTATAATGTTTCCTTTCTTGTGTAAAATGCAGGTATCTTGTAAGATCCCATTTAGGTCATAGTTCAATTTAATGTAACCATTTATTGCTAGAAATAAACAGTTCCATTAATTTAACTACGTCATTGATTTGGAATGATAAGTTAAACTGTGAAACGAATAGACTGTAGTTTATTATAGCCCAAATAAGTAGTAGCGTGTGTTGATAAATAATAATAAAAAATGTGTCAAATCAGGTATTATTTTATCAGAGAATGACAGTATCAGAAATGAAGCGAACTGTTTTCTTATTTAGGTGGTGGTGCCCGAACCAGATTACAGGTGAGTGATATTTGTTTCAGTGGAGGGTCCCACTAGTGCAAGTCGTAAGACTAAGGATAAAGAAGAAGGTGGGGTAGATCATCCAGCAGAAGAATATTCTGTAGAGAAAGTGTTGGACCGAAGATGGAGGAATGGGCACGTTGAGTATCTTCTCAAGTGGAAAGGTTACTCAAAGTAAGTCCAGAGCAGTCTTTTCTACTGGCTTTTTGTTGCCAAAACATTTAACTGAGATCAGATCAACAACAGCCCAGCATGCACTTGAGTGATGTGAGCACTGCCAAGACCACTGTGTGGCTGTGGTTCTGGGCAACATGAAACACAGGCTGGGCCCAGTTACCTTCAATTTCCTTCCTGCAAGATCTGTAAAAAAAATTGCAGATAACATAATGTATTCTTGTACATGTTTCGCAAAAGTGAGTGGTTACCCAGACATTCTTAATTTAGAAGTGACATAGTTCTGAATTAGACCACACCAAGAGTCGCCTTGAAAGTATGCTTTAAGTACTCCTAAAAACACAAGGTGGCCATGATCAGCCATAGTTCACAGCATTGTTAGGACCAAGGGGATAAATGCATGGGGCTGCAGCCACACCGACATTTACCTATGAATCTTAAAGATAGCAGAAATGTAATTTTGAACTGGAGAAAATATGTAGGTATGTTTTGATAGATGAAACTAACAGAATTATGGAGATATTAAATCATGGACAAGGTAAGTATACGAGATAAATTAAGAATAGAGGTGTGCAGTTATTGTCTCTGTTTCTGTGGCTAAGTTTAATTTCATTTGTATAATACTTACAATTATTTTTTTAGTCTTTATCCCAGTTTTCAGAACCTTGGCTGTGCTGATTGTTCATAGAACTATGAAAATGGCATGAGTATAAAATCAAGGGTTGGGGTGGTTTCCCTTTCATTATTATGTTGTGTGTTTGATTGTAATTTTGTATTAGCAGAACCCTTTTATTTAACATTACAGTTGCTAAATTTATACATTAATGGTGTTCTTGCATTGAGTTGTGTATGACAAAACTTGGGCAGGATGCAGTGCCATCAAAATTTAATAGGGCTATAGACAGGAGAAGCAGTTGTACGCCAGAATTCAGTTCAATTCTTGCTTCAAAACTTGCTCTTAAGGTTGTGGTTCGTTACATGACAGGAAATTCTCAGTGTACGAGGTGTGATCAGAAAGTATTGGGACTGGTGCAATACACTCCGAAAAAATACACCTAGAGTGAAGCTACTCGGCGCGGGTTGATCTTCGGCCCTGCCGTCACACACCGTAAGTTACATCGTAGCTCTATTCGTTTGTTTAAAGTTTACGGCAGTGGTTTGAAGGAACTTCTCTAGGGTGTGCTCATTGCATTCACCATGACAGAGAAAGTTGAGCAGAGTATCCGCATAAAATTTTATCAAAAGTTTCAGTGCAGTTCAGTTCAGTTCAGTTCAGGCCATTCTTACTGAAGAATTGGGTATGAGATGCATGTCTGCCAAGGTTGTGCCAAATCTGTTCTCAGATGACCAGAAACAGAACAAGCTTTCATCTGCACAAGATTTTTTTTGGGTGTGCAGAGAAGAATAAAAATGTTTTGAAAGCAGTTGTAATGTGTGAAAAATCATGGGTCTGTGGCAATGACCACAAAATCAAGGGTAAGTCTTTGCAGTGGAAGACCCTAACCTCTCTGAGACCGAAGAAATTACAAATGGGTTGAAGCAAAGTGAAGATGTTCCACTTGGCCATTCAATAAACAAGGGCTATTATAGTGTAAAGTGATGTGCTGGTTGAGGGAGGCCATACATCAGAAAAGGTAAGAATTGCATGCATCTAGTGAGTGGCAACTCCACCATGACAATGCAACTGCTCATTCAGCGATTTGTGCAGCAGTTTTTGGCTAAGCAGAAAATTTCCTTGATCCGGCAGCTGCCATATTTCCCAGGTCTATCACCCTGCAACTTTTTTTCTTCCCAAAAGTAAGGTCGCACTTAAAAGGAAGAAGATCTCAAGACATTGAGGAAGTCCAACAGAATGCGACAAGGCATCAGCTCATCATCCCAGGAAAGACGTTCAAGATATAATTCCAGCAATAAAAGTAATGCTGGATGAAATAATATGTGGCATCAGAGGGAGACTGCTTTGAAGGGGATTAAATACCACATATATAACTTCTGTACTATTGTTTATTGGCTCTAGTCCCGATACTTTTTGATCACACTTCTTATTTGATTGGTGATAATGCACCTGTTTCTGTTTTCTAAGTTAAAGTAATTATATGCATTACTACATAAAGAAGTTTTTTTTTTTTTACTTCATACAATTACATATTAAAATACACTTGCTCAAGCAATTATAAACAAATTAAAATGCAACACTTTAATAAAAGATTTGCGAACATGCTCAATTTAGGTGTGTGTTTCGCCAAATAACAATATGATTTAGTGGATATGTGTCTTACACAAATATAGTTGTTTATACTTTTGAATTGATTTGTACTGGAAGTTATCTTGTCGCCAAAAAATATTTCTTAATACATTTTCTATGCTCAAGGTTTGCTTTGACTACTCGCAAAATATGTTCTTCTAAGGATAAAATATGTATAAAATACAATAAATTTGTGCTAAAATCGTTAAGGTGCATTCATTCTTAAATTTTGCCCCTTTATTTGGTATATTAGCAGCAATTTCAACTTAATATACAAAATACTTGAGATGCACAAAGCATAGCGGGGATTGCTAGTTGAAGAATTGATGATAGCGCATCAAATGCTTCTTGAGCATCCACTGCCATGAAGTGCTTGCCTCCCCTCCCCCATCTGTCTTTGTGAACAGTCAATACTTCTCTCCACGTTGTGGGTGTGATTGTATACCCCCTGCTATTTAAGCCCTTCTAAGTTTCTTCTTTTAGCCTGTTGGTTGCTTATCTTTCTGCACATGTCGTATCAGACTAAACATTACCATGTGATTTTCAGCTGGTGTTTACTTTAGCTGGCTGATATGTCTATTGCATACTCTTTAAATATACAACAGAGAGTAATAAATACTGTAATCAGCACTACAAACACATACACATTAATTTCAGTAAATAATAAAGTGGAACCTTACCAAAACTAAACCCCTCACAGTTTCCAGAAATAAGGTCATTGAGACAGGACAGTCGCTATACGTATTTTGGATCTATTTTGACCCACCCCCAACACCAATACATAAAAATTTGCAATTTTTACATAATGTCCGTGTTAAATTGTCTCTATCGCAAAAATTTCAGATGTCTTCTGAAAAAAATGATACCCTAGAGATGTATACTTAACCTCCCCTTGACATTCAAATTTTTAAAAACATTGATTGGTGCAAGGTTTTTCTAAACATTGTCAATGCTATGTTCAATCAACTCAAAATGACACGAATTTTTAATTAAATATAAATTAATTTTAATAGGTAGGCATCTTCAGAAAAAATTATACCCAAAAGACATATATACATAGCCTTCCCGTATCTCATAAAAATGTTAGAAACTTTGAGTGGCACAATGTTTCACCAAGCTTTATAAGTCCATGTTAAATTGTCTGTAGTATGAAAATTACGTAATTTTTTTAATAGGTAGACATATTGAACTTCTGAAAAAAAATTACACCTGTAGCCATATACTTAGACCCCCTTGTCTACATAAATGTTCATGACATTGAGCAATGTGAGGTTTTAACAAGCATCGTAAGTTCATGTTAAATTGTCTCTGGCATAAAATCAACATGATTTTTTTGCATGGAATATTAATTTAATAGTCGAGACATCTTCCGAGGTTTGTTCACATATGGTAATGACTGATGTTAGGCTACTGAGCACTCTCGTGGAGCAATCACAGGCATCCTTGGCAAAAGCACAGTTGCGGTTGTGTGTGACCAATGTGACCGACCTTGCAAGGATGTTTACAGCTGTGTCGGCAACAATTCTTTCAATACATTCACCATATTCTCGTGTGTGCGCTTCCCAGGTACAGATACATGTGTTATAATGGGAAAGAAACAAGTGAATTATAATGAAAGGTTGTGGTATATGCATGTGATAACGGTAAAAGGGCAGCTGCCAACAATTTATTGTTGATGACAACTCGATTGTACAATTGTTAGCAGCTGTTCAATGCAATGATAGCACACACAAATAATTAACTTGTACTTAGTGTTATTCCCTGAAGATGCAGGTCCTTTGGTGTCATTTTATAGGTCAGAAATGATTTTACACTTTACCCATTTTTTCTAGAATGTTTTATATACATACCACACCCCATGTTTTCACGTGAAAAATTAGTATAAAATGTGCGGTCTGAACACACCAAAATTCGGTATAGTATGGCAACGAAACGTGAAGTCAATTTCTAGTGATTTATGCCGGAAAACTGGAGGATTTTTTTATTGAAATATTTATTTCTTTCAATGGAAACACATTTTCTGAAAAAAATTATCATGGAAGGACATATACTAAATCTCTTTGTCACCAAATAATGTGTAAGCACAGAGCATGTGTAACTCTTAACAAATGTCAAGTTTTAGTTATTAATTACTGAAGATTGTAAAGACACAAATTTTATTACCTGATTTTATTCCACTCTGTCTTAAAAATTACAAGTTTTTAAAAAATAAAATATTGGTCTTTGCTTTAAAATGTGACGTATGGGTTGACAAGGTGTGATTGCCATGAAGTAACGTTGATAGCATGGACAAAATGTTGCTTCACACACATGCTTGATGAGGGAGGGCAGGATAGGGTGGCCACCATTACTAATGACCTGCGCAATCAGTAACATGCCAGGTGCCTACAAACCACACTCATTGACTGCTTACCTCTCCTCCCCCAGGTTTTCTTTTCACAGCTGACTTTTTGCACGACCAATACTGCTCTCCAGACGTGTACAACCACACCCATGGATTGCTTCCATGTTCTGTATTAATTATTTGTATATACACAAATGCATACACCACTACAGTGGACATTTTGATACGTCTGCACATATTGTTACCATCTTAATACCATGAAGTGTTCTATCATTTATGTTATTCACCACAAGTGATTACGTTGTGCTGTTTTATTTATTGAGTAAAAAAACAGCTGACTTATGCCAGCCACACACTAACGATTTTCCTTACGATATTGTACTCATGACGAGGCGGACATCGTCACAGCATTTTGGTGTGAGGTGGACACCCTCTGAGACTACTTTGAAGGATGTTGAACAGCTTGTACACTTACGTACCCGTTCACATGAGTGTAAACAGTTTGTACGGGAATATATCAATTAAACTATGATTTCAAGCACCCATATTTGTCTTTGTTCCTTGCCGGACATTGCTGCATCCATACCCATTGTGGTGTCACCTTTAAAACGTACATGTTGTACACTTTCAACTGTACTTAGTACATTTCCTGTGTTGGGTCGTTTTCGGGAGATAAACAATACTTGCCATGACTTCTAAATCAGCCATCATATTACGATGGAGAATTATTTTTCCTTCAGTGCCCTTAGCAAGAGAGTTTCTTCAACAGAATACCATGATTGTTGGTACACTGAGGAAAAATATGAAAGAAGTTTCTCCTACATTTGTGAACATAAAAAAGAGGCCACAACAAAGCAGCAGGTTTTCTTTTTCATGTGCGGGCACACTAGTATCTTATGTGCCCACAAAATTCAAGAATGTGTTGCTTCTGTCTACACTTCACAGTGACGACAAAATTGACGCAACCTCAGGAGAGCTTGAAAAAAAAAAATTTTGATTATAACATTTTATAATCTTACATGAAATGAAAGTTGAATATACTGTGTCAAGGATCAGCTGTAGATGGCCTCTGAAAATCTTATTTTTCTTTGTTCAATATTGGTGGCATAAAAAGCCAAATAATATACACTGCAAACACCGATGAAAAACTCTCAAGACGTATGTTCCTGAAGAACTTAGCTTTACAGCTAATGAAACCACAACTCATAGTTCATGCCTTAGTCACTACTTCGCCTCTAGTCTTGCGAACAACTGTAGCAAGGGCAGTGGGAACAGAAGAACAAACAAAAACAAAATGAAATACAGTCCCAGGAAATTGTTCAGTCTGTCCTCAAAAGAAAATCTGAAAAATAACTAAATTGTGTGCCTCTTGCAACAAGCCTATTTGCAATGATCATACAGTATTCAAATGTTCTGAATGTTCATACATGGTGTTAGCTAAGATAGTGTCTGTGTGTGGGTTTATTTGTTATTGATTTTAGTGTATTATAAAAAATTATGTTTATGTATCAAATAGGGCCTCAAAACAAAACTTTGGTCATTTTACAGTAGTTTTGTGCTAGAAAATGATGTTCTAAATGTTTATAAATGAATTTATTTTAGATATATACATATTGCATACTGTGTATTTTATTTGTTGAGGTTTCAAATGTATTATATAAATTGATGTTGGTGTATGAAGTAGGCCCTGCAAAAATATGTCATTTTACATTCAGTTTCATGCTAGAAATATGTCCTGAATGTTGATAAACGGAGTTAGCTAAGATACATAAAGCGTGTGTTCATAAATGAAGGGTGCCACATCAAAAGGTTGTAAGTGCCATGCCATGAAAAAAATGTTTTATTTCATCAAAAGGTTGTAAGTACCAAAATGCATATGGTGACTGCATTGGTGGGGGATACCAACGCACCAGTGCTGTAAACATGCAGCAGAAGTATTGCCACAACAAAATGTTGTAATTACAACATCTATTTTGGTGTGCAAACCAAAATGTTGTAAGTGCCAGTAGAGTTCCATTGTTGCATATATTCATTGTGTATAGTGTTCAGTCATGGAATGTGAAGAAGTGCCTTGGAATAAAGTTAAAGGTGTTGATTCGTGGAAAAGAAATGAAATTAAGCATAAACAAATCTCAGGAGTAGAATATGTTAATGAATAACAAAATATAATACCTACAAAAACACCACCAAAACAGGTTTGTCTGCCAAAAATATTATCTCAATATTATATTGTAGACAGAGCATACAAATTACAATACTGTAGTATCATAATTTGCTAATGTGATGACCACACTGAAGCAATGTTTTCTATTCCAGGCCATGAGGTGTTCTCATTACTTTCTCTAATGGCTATGTGAACAGTAATGACTTGTTGAGCGCTATATGGTGATTCTGCTCATCAGACTAGCTGTAACCCTCTACATTCGTACACAATACTGTGTAGGCCTCAATATTAATAAACTTTGTGGCATTAAGCTTAATTGTCCATATTTTAATTTTTTTACTGACTGACTGACTGCAAGTGCAAGTTGTCCTGTTCTCGTATAACTACGGTGGCCAGGGTATACCTATACAGCAGGCATACCTGAGAGGGTATATTCAGCCAACACTAATAGCACGACGAAGAAATGGCAAATATTGAGAAAATATTGATGCCAGCAGATGCCAAAGAAGTTTTAAATACAGGCTGCCATTGAGAGGAGGTTCAGAAGTTCAAGTATGCTGATTGCAGGTGACAAAACATTTCAACTTTATGGCTAGTAAGACCTTAAAAACATGGAACACTTTTCGTAGTTTGCTGCCAACCTAACTTTGTGTTTTGTGGTCATTGCTTAAGTTCCAAATATATGTAGTTATGGACAGTGATTATTTTATAGGTTGATATGAAGAGTGCTCACGTTATCATGAACCACCTTTAACATAGACAAATGTGATTATTGCTCTACTATACCGAAATGAAATACATTCCTTAGAAAAATTTTTAAATGAAAAATGTTTTTGGCCCTAATTTTTTTAATACTGTATGAAGTAGATGTTGTTAAAACAAGGTGTTCTATAGTTTATGTTGTTCACCTTACATGATTACGTGGTACTTCTTTATTTGTTGAGTAAATACAGCAAACTTGTGTAGTTGATTTAAATATTAAATGAAATAATTTGGCAATGTTTGTATTGACATTAGGTGAAAATATACACAAACAGAAGAAAGAAGAAACTACAACGGGCTCTTAAATGGGCTTATTTTACTGTAAACAGTCTAAATATGTACGACAAGCTGGCTTTCTTTCCACTCATTTTAACGAAATCGCAAGTCCATATAAAAGGTGCAGGTCGTCAGTAATCGTTCGCAAAACCAAACCAAAAACAAACTAAACATAATAAGTCGACAAACAGTAATAATAAAGTCCAAGAAAAATCCAAGTCATTATAATAGAAGCAACTTGAGAAGGCAAGCGTATGAAAGCACAACGGCACAACAAACATGCGACTGTAGTCACATTATGTATGGAAAATTTTGGCCGTGGGTAGATGGTTGGCAGAGTCAACAGGTATTGGCTAAAACTGGTGGCCTGGGGAGGGGGGGGGTGTAATCTATTTTTTGGTTTGCACTCTGTGCAGTGTACAGTGCTCACCAAGAGAAATGTAACACTTGCAGTAACGTAAAGTGCAACAAATCAATTTTTTAAGCCAATTTCCCTATAAATTTCTACTTTTTTTGGTTCCTTAAAAGTAAGTTATTATAGAAAGACGTTATAATGGGGTTGATGAAGAGATTATTCTGTATATGGTTTACTAAGAGACATTGTAAACAACAAATATACAACAGAAATCAAGATCCTGACGCCAGCATGTACCAGTGTATCACACCAATAAGAGGTTTGGACACAAAAAATTTTACTTGCTGCAGACTCTTTAAACTTGATTAACTGGAGGCAAGTTTATCTAGCGTATGAAAAGGACAAAAAGAATGCCAACACAGATATCCAGTCAGAAAAACTGAAATCTAAACATTTAAAATATGCAATAATTTACTGTAGTAAAAATGTGCGCATAAAACCCTGTTGTCAGACGTAATTTTTTTGAATAATTATGCCATAACAAAAGTTTTGCGTTGTAAATTCATGCTGTTGCTAGAGCATCCGTTGAAGTCTTAGAATGTAGTTTCTTGTTAGTTTCTGTTTGCCCATCGTGGAACGAAGGAGAGTAGAAAAAATACAACGATAGTGACCCAATAATTTCTGGTGACTAGTAATTTGAATTATATGTACATAGTGAGTTGATAGCAAACATGCCCAAAGACTATTGAATGTCTATCAAATCCAAATTATAGCCCATACAAAAGGGAAAAATGGCTACAACTAGCATGTCTGAAGTTCAGGAAATGTTTTCTAATTTCTGACTTTTAAATATAATAGTGGCTAGTGCAATGATTACTATGCATAGAATATAGTTTCATATAAAAAAGGCATCTGCAGCCCAGAGTGAATTCCATCACAAAGATGGGATCAGTCAGTTCCTTATTGCAGTTTCCTTAGCAAAGCAATGAACAACTGCAATGTAGCTGATGCAAGGTAAGGATGTAACACAAATTTTTACAGCATTTCACCAATAGAAAATATTTGTATGTAATGTTTCTTTTTACAGTTATCTTCTTTACCCTTGGCATGTTATTTTAACAGAAATACATTTTTATTGTATAGTTATAAACAATAGCCCTTTACATGCACCCAAAATTTTGCAATTCTCTATTTTATGATTCACAGTGTTGATATGCATATCTCCCCCAGGTATAATATAGAAGCAAAGTAAATTGTTCTGTTTTTGATTGCTTCATTGATTGGACCACATATTAATCCTTCAATGTGTTAAAAAAAATGTATTTCATGACCTACATGAATTTTTTTCCCAAATTTATACTTAACCTGCCTTGTGAGGTATTTAATTTTTGCTGTTTTCAAGTATAGCACTGTTAGCTAGAACATTTGTATCACCTATGCAATAATTTTTATCACAAATGAGAGCATTGCAATGGCATTTCTGGAAGTAGTTGAGTTTACATCTGTTTCCATGACAAAACATTTATCCTTATGCCACAGAATATGTTAGGAATACAGGAACACCGGCTGACAACACCTGCTGAGAATGTACACTCTGTAATGGCTGTCTTAATCTTACAGCAGATAACATTTTGTAATGTGCTAATGAATTGGGCTTGTATGAAAATGTATAGGCCACATTTCAAGTTGTGTACCCTTCAGAAAATTACTTGGTGATACAAGCTCAATTTAATATATTACAACAAATAACATTTATCTGTCTTGCAAGTGAGAGTATTTTTTGCCAATACTGTCGTACTGTCGAGCTTTGATTTATTGCAGTTAACAAATTTAGTTTAACATATTTCATGGAAAGGTAATTGCAATTGTTTTTACAGTGCGGAATTGGGAATTGTGTTGGGGGAGGGGGATTTTAATACTATGTAAAAAAAATAATTCATCCCACCCTATTACAAAGTGATTACTGCTTACAGTAATGATGGCAGAAATACAGTAATAATTTCAATAACATTTTTGGTGAATGCAGCATGAAGTATAAACTGGAAATGTGGGGTCTACTAGTGAATGTTGCACTGTAACAGAAACAAGAATTTGCTAATAAGTTGATTCTTAATTGCAAACTGTAACTCCAGAGAAAGAAAGACAGTTCGTTATACTCATATATTGAAGAAAAAATTTCTTTCTTTATTAAAATGTAAGCTTTTATTTTGATAAAAAAAAGGCAGTTTTAAGTTGTTTCTACATTACAAAGAAACATGCTTGCTCTATAAAGTCATGCCTTGGGAAAGTTGTCGTTCACTTGGATGAGTAAAAGGTTATATTGTTCTTGTGTGGAGGCTGTGCGGATGTTGAAGAAATAATGATTGTAAATTTATATGGTGGCCAAAGTTTCTTATTATATATATATCATGATATTTTCTCCTGACAGTGCCAAATGGTACAATCTAACTTAGACAACATCTCTGGCATGGCACAACATTTGGAACAAGGTAAAGAATGTTTTGAATGATAAAAAGTAAAGGCCAATTATCTTCAAGATTTGTTAGGTGTCACATAGTTTGGTGAAAGAAACTGTGAGTTTTTACCGTTGAACCAAAGTACACAATTGAAAGAAATACAGCCTTTCAAAAATTATCTATCCAAAAGATTGGGGATCTGTACCCGAACCAGAGAAAAGTACCCAGACAATACAAGTCAAATGCAGTTATGGGACAGAAATTCCAGTCCAGTAATTATAAAAAAGGAACAGGCTTTAAAGTTATTGGACATTGAATTGTTGATTTTTCTCACTTTTTGCTAGCTACGAAGAATACAGGGAGACACAACCCTTTCCATTTTTTTACTTTTGTAGGTGAGGAGCGTTTAGATTTGCAAAGAATTGTAGATTATAAATGCAATATATGCTTAATTTTCAAAGAAAGTATCTATTGAAGACTATGTGATAATATAGCAACATTAACAGTGTGGCCGTTTTTTCAAATGTAGCTACCACAGGGGTGTTTTCACAGCTACAGGAAATTTTAAATGTGGACATACCTGTCATGGCAAAAGGAACTTGTGCTCATTACCACAACAAAGTGTCATCAGTGTACAGAAAAACAGCATTGGAAGCAATGGAAGCTGGGCAACAGGAAAAAACTCTGGCACTGTAACTCTAAGATGTTGATGAAGAAGGAACTCTATTGGCTATAGTTGTAACAAATTGAGATAAGTTAGTAAGGTAATTTCGTATTGACTGTTTATTTTTGATGTTATAAGCATCAAAGAAAATGTCTATACCAACATTGTATTAATTTTTGGTTTATATAGCACATGAGTTGTAATATCTACGGGTTGTTAATATTATGTTATCTATCAGTTGACTGTTTTGTACTGTTTTATTTCCATGTGTTAAAAACCTGTAAAATCCTTTACATGGGCAAGTAAATTAAATACTGCTCGTATTGTGGGGGTGTGATTGCTGGCAACATCGAAAAAGTTTTTGAAAGGTTATTTATGAGAATTCCTGCGGATACACAGAAACTCGAGGAATTAAGTTTACATGACTCTTGACGTTGATTACAGCAGTGGTCATTGCAAATTAATTTACACCATGCCTACTGGGCAACAAAAAGTAGTTGAAAGAATTGATTGAACTAATCATATTCTTTGTAATTATTGTTCTCGTTTGGAGGGCATAAGCAACACTAGTAGAAAGCATTAACTGCAAGAATAAATCTCTTATTTTTGTTTGGATGCCTTCGGAGCAGTGGTTTGCAATGCCATTGAAATGAGCCCTTTTCCTGAACTTGCCAGAACAACAGATTCAACCAAATGCAGGGATGGCAGCACATGTCTAATCTATTTGCGATAATTATTTGTTTGCATAGACCTATCATGCTATTGTGTCTGCAGTTCATATGATACTGGTGTTCTGCAATATTTGTGAGATGTGATAGTACTGTAATTCAACTTGAGTGTCTTTTTGGAAATTTATAGTGAAAAATCTTACCTATCACTTGGACTTGGAAATTACTCCTTCTATTATGTGTATGGGTCCAGTAAATGTATAAGATGTTAAGGCATGGCATTAATGATTGTCCCAAGACATGAGTGTCTCAAAATAAAAATTAATTATGTAACCCGCAGCACGAACTTTAAATCTGGATTCAACCCCCATGCCAAAAAAATTTTCCCCACCCCTAATGTAAATTTGTAACTTTAATAATAATATTTTGGAGGTATTTAATTCTGTTGTTGCAATGTTCATGTGTTAGCAGAGAAGGTAAATGTTTTTTTGTGTGACTCACATCAGACTAACTGTGCAGGTGCAGTTCGTCATTTAATGGTGATGGACAGGTACATAGAAACTCACAAAGAAATTAATCAGATCAAGCCCATGGGTTTTACTAACTTTATCCTTAGTGAAAAGTATTATTCAATGAAAATCCATATAAGCAAAAGCTTCTGTAGCCACAAAAAAAAAAAAAAAAAAAAGTAGGCATTATAAAGTTACTAATGAGAAGGTCTCACAAAGATACATATTGTTGAGAAATTTGATTATGTGCTTCTCAGTGTATGATGTCATTGTACCTTTTCATGTTGTGGTAATTATTTTATGGGTTTTGTGAATTCATTAAAATTAAAAGTTTTTTTTCTATAACACCAGACAAAAGTCTGTGTTAAAATAATAATTTGGAATATGATCAGTTTTTAGCTCTTATAAGTAATATCATCTATGAGTGTTAGATATTCAACACAAGTTTACCTATTGGAGTACAAATAATAAAACTTTAATTATTTGCATTTCAGCAGTTATTAACGGTAGCAGTTTTGTAACAAAAAATTGATTACTAATTAAAGAAAGTAGTGAAAAAATTAATGCGTTTGTTTGCTCCGTTTATTCACATTGGATGGCAGTAAAATTATTTTGTTGAAATAAATCTGCTCCTTGCCACGTAATTATAGTTTTTTTTTAATACAATAATAAATCCTACCAATAGACATGAAATAAAGCAGGGTTTAGTAGTTAAAACTGCTCTCAATAGAGCATGTTAGTGGCACTGTGGGAGAGAGAAGTAAACAGTGCGTTGTAGTTGCTGTACCACAGTAGTGTTAGAAGTTTATATGCGTAAAAAAACCTTAAATTATCGGGACAAGTTTAACAGAAGTTGCATCTTTAGTTATTTTGTAAACATAGGTGGTACGAGAATTCAAGAAGGTTATAGCTTATGTAATAATAGGCATGTGAATAGCAAAAAGGGGGATGGATTATTTTTTTTTAAAGATTTTTCTGTAGTGGCATTGTAAAATTTAGCTCTTCAGTTTTCTGTGTTCCAGGAAGTAACTGGAAATAGAGTGTTGTAATAGAATGCTTGCGTAACTTACGTCAGTTTTTTTTTCTTTAATTCCTTTGGTGAGCATTCAATTTTTGGTTCTTTGCGTATTTGTAAAACATGTAACTCTTGTGTTCTCGAATTCTCTGGTCAGCAATTGGCTCTCAAGATCTTGATGTTAAGGGCAGCCCGAACTCTTCACTTACTCACACTCTTGTCAGCATTCCATTTTCGGTTCTTCATTTACTTGTAAAACACATAAATAATTTAAAATGCTTCTATATACAATTTTATTAATGTGACGTAAAACTTGGTTTCTGTGAAATTATTAAGCCTGCACATTGGGTATATTTCATAACATAAATGTGTTTTTATTTACATAACACATATTAATAAGTAATTCTTGTAAATTGAAATTTTACTTATTTTGCAGTATTGAATTTAGTTTTGCATCACACAGTTATAAGCAATTATAATATTACAGATTTTATGAGCTTAAATTTTTAGTAATACCATGGGCGGTAATGCCTTAGTGAATATAGCCACTGAGAACTACTTATTTTAGAATAAATTTTGCTACATAAATAATGTATTTGTTTCATGGAATATTGAAAACACTTGAAAATAACAGCAATTTTATTTTATTATGAGGACATGTGATCTGATACACGTGGCTCCTCAACAATATTATTAAGTAGTCCTTTTAGATTTTGATAATTTACGAGTTGAGTCTGTATCAATTTATAGTGTGTCAGCTACTTTAACACACAAAATTTGAAATAAATATTTATTTATCAAACAACCACTAAGCCAGTTTAGAGGAGACATCTTCCTATTTGTTAAATGGTACTTTCATTTTCAATACTAGGCATGTACCACACTACGATATAGCATTGCAGGGTGTCCACCCACAGGGAAAACATGGAAAATGGAGAAATGTCAGGTAATTTTATGTGACAAGGAAATGCCAGGTAATTTTATGTGACATGGAAATGTCAGGGAATTTCCTCTGGGTCAGGGAAAATGTGAATGATTGCTACTATGCACTAGTTATTAGCTGTGTGAATACAGAATAATGTAATTATAAGCATATACATTCTAAAATTTTAATTTTTAAGTTGGTGAACTGGCAATAATACATTCTTGCCAAGTCACATAGGGTCTATATGTATAAAAAAAAGAATTTGTGTGTTCTTAATGGGCACTTGTGTGAATTCAATAGTAGTATCGTGAGAAATATAGATGGGCTGTACATACAAAATGTTGGCCCTGCTTGCTTGGTCTGTTGTAGTGTAATTTAATTAAACTTCACTGATAGCGTATTTGTTCTGTCAGCAGTGGAAAAATATAGTATTGGAAGGTTTCTGTTAGGGCTGAGCCGATACCGGTACCGATATATCGAAACCGGCCGATATCGTAATGATTGGAATTGTCCGCAATTCATGTTTAAATCGCCGATATTATAACCGATATTTTGCCCTAAGAATCTAAGATGATGCTGTGCTACAGTGAAACCTCATTGTTGCGTTCCCGTATCAGTCAATTTTTTTTGGATGGTCCCAACAAATATCCTATATAAAGAATGTTAACGAACCCCGCATGCTACGCCCTTAAATCATTAATTTACCCCCATCCATCGATCAGATATTCTGTCCGAAAACCAAAACATATTCGGAACTATTGTTTATCTGTGGAAAAACAATCTTAAAACCCGTACTACCAAAATTCAATAGCGTCAGGAGCAGGTAAACAGACACTCCCTAACCTCAAAAGCTAGTATAGACAACTAGTTGTCGTGAAACAGTGCAATTGTTAACCACCACGTAATTTGTTTTTGATAATTCAATCCCTATTTGTTTTTAAATTACGTTGAAAACAGGTAAAACATAATAATTGCAGGCATTTCTTTGTTTCAAGTCAGCAAACGAATATTCGCGCAAATAAAACACGTATGTATACTGGTTGTGGTACGGACCAGAACCAGACATTCATAATGGACGGAACGGATTTGAACTTTACTCTCGTTCCACAATGAAAACGTAATAATATTTAGGTCAGTACGGTAAATAGCCATGTAAATTACCAGTATTGAAGGGGAACAGTATGTTTTCACCGATTAATTCTGTTAAGATAAATTTATGCTAGTAACTTTTTTTAAGAGTAATGCAGTGATATTAACTATCACACAAGATGGCGAATGTTGTTTAATTTGGCGAAATTTAAAAACATTTTGCGGGCAACTGAATTTTTAGCAAAGTAAAATATAATTTAAAAAAATCGGATTTTTACATGTCAAACTCAACAATATTAACACGTTTCTGTTTTAAATCATTGTTTTTATTAAAGTTTGTTTGATTTTTGCCACTTTTTTTACATTTGGCAGAAATTTAGTGAATTTTATGTAACATTCGGCGGATTTTCGAAATTAAGTGCAATTTCAATATTTCATAATACAATACTTATATTGAATGATTGAGATATGTTTTTTAATCCAGTATTTAAGATATGCCCACTGTTCATTACAGGCAATGAACTCCGTATACCCAAGGATGAAAATAATTTTTTTTGTAAGGTTAGGTTTTACTTTTTGAGGAGAGAGGTCCACATGTAGAGTTTTCCCGCATGCAGAGTTTTTTTCAGTAGGTCCTATGAAAAACGAATAATAAGGGTTTCACTATTTGGTTTTATTAAAATAATCACTATTTTTAAATTACTGAAATGGCGGGAAGAAAAAGTGATTTGTGGAATTTCTTTGTACCGTAAGCAACACGCAAGAATGCAAAACTGTTTACAATATTTGCAAATGTTTGTTTCGAGAGGTGGTACATCATCAAGGTCCTATAGTACCACAAACTTAAAACGGCACATTTAATGTACGCACCATTTGAAGTGTTATGTTTTTTTTTAAGAGTTTTAATACCTAATGACATGCTTTTGGAGGTTATTTTTGTCTTTTAAATATGCTTAAGCTTAATATGTGGTTCCTAGATTTATCGTAATAGTTAGGCCTATCACTGAAACAATAAAAACGAAGACAATAAGAATTTTATTTAGGTAAATGTTTAAAAATTCTGTTTTTATTTTTTGAAACTTGCAATAATGTTATTTTTCCTTGTCAAGGCAGTATCAGTATTGGTATCGGCAATATAGGTAAATTTGTATCGGCAATATCGGAAAAGGCTCAAAAACCATATCGGCTGATCTCTTGTTTCTGTCCTAAAAATAGGTCAGGGGAAATGGTAACTTTCTGCCTGGAAAACAGGGGAAAGTCAGGGAATTCCAAAAATGGAATTTCAGTGGACAACCTGTATGTCACTTCTTCGTAATATTCTTTGGTAACAGATGCGAACCTGTTATTGTTTGTGCAACTGATGGCAATTTTTTGTTGGCTAACCTCAGTTGTTTCTGTAATGCCTTAAAACTTTATTTTTAAATTTACCTTTCAAACCATTTGTCTGAAAATACATAGATTTCATGGCTCAAACATTACTGCAAAACTGGAAATGGATTATTTTGCTTTTCTATGTACATTGTACAATGAAGTAAATATCAGCATGATATGTAACACGTACACCACATTACATCAATGTAGGCATTTTTTCCCTAACAGTAAAATATTTTTGGCATAAGTTTGATTTTCATTTGAGGTGATACAATTATCTGTTCATTTATTTATTGCGACATTCACCGCCACTTGACATTCTTATGTAATGTGAATCTATAAGATGCTTAGAACATGGCCTTGCATTAGACAAAATTTTAGGGTTTCTTATAGAAGTGTGTGAAAGGATGCTACAATAAAATATTGCTATGTTTGACAGCCCTGTGTTATACTATTACTCAATACAATTCAGGTAAGATGTTACCATATTATGTATTTACCATATGGCAGCGTTCAGTAAACATGCTTCATTTCCCTCTTTTCTACTCACTCCACACCACAGTCACGTAACCCCTGGCATCAGGAGGTGGGACTCTCTAGTTATCCGTTAACTCTAAGTGATTATTAAAATGAACTCTTATGTACACAAACACACATGAGGCTGCCCCCTTGATCTTGCTGCTACGTGTGTATATATCTGTTAGGGTAGCCTGCGCAAGTGTCATCACCATCATTATCACTGTCTTCACAGTCTTGCTGTGTCCCTTTGCTTCTCATTCTTATGCCTGCTTGATAGGCCAAGGAAGGTGTTTGATATATGCCCACGGCACTGTTAAACCCTCTTAACACCAGGGTTGTCAATGCAAAAATATGAAATGTTGCTATGACTCCATTAAAATTCCATTACTCTGATATTAAAGAAAATATTATGTTAAGTAAAATTTGTTGCATCACTCTGTAATTTTTGTGTGTAATTTTAATTTTTCAATTTTTTTGGTTTTAATGTTGCCTGTTTTCTTCACTTAATATCACTTACACTACAAAACTGAGAGATGTGGTTGTGTAAGTTACTCAAATGCCTAAAAGGAAACTATATATATANGTGTGTGTTGGGATTTTCAAAGTAGTGGGGCATGTTTAGTTACCATGATAAGAAAGAAATTCTCATACTTTGCTGATTAGCTTGAAAGAATCACTGACTCGAAGTGGGGTTTTAAAAAGTTGCTATGTTATTTGTATTTTATACTTTTCTTCTCTTTGCCTTTCAAAGGTTTAAATTTCACTATGAATAGTAAATTTCTGCTACAATTTGCAACAGTTCTAAACACATATGTGACATGCATTTTACCTTTTCCTACCCAATCTTTGAAATGAAAAGAAACAGATGGAATGAAGTAGTTTTGTCTTTGCAGTAAATTTACTTTTCAATTTAAAACTATTCATGCTATGTGCTACTAAAATTACGCCTATGTGCCATTGGTCAACCACCAGGATGTCGTCGAACACTGCCATCCCAGTGTTTATTCAGTGCATATGTCCTTGAGGCATGTGTTAGAGAGAAAGGAGAGTTCATCCGTAAAGCACCTGATGTATAGGGGGACTTGGGGAAAGGGTAGCAGGCATTTGTAGGCAAGTAGAGTTGTAGATAGTTGAAATAAACTAGCATGTGACTGTAGCGGGTCACAGTATTTCTATATATCCTGGTAGAGATGATTTTGTTTGCACCAGTTATCAGTACTATGTACGGCATGGACAGACAGAATCACATCATAGTACAGAGGAGTTAATGCTGGGGTGATCACTGGTGAAGGTATGAAGGTATAGGGGACGAAAGGGGTCGAGCAGGAAGAAGAATACTTGATTAGGGGTGCTGTGGACTTCTTTCTTCGCCCCACTTTGTGTGCTGCCGCCGAACCCTCATATGCCACCGAATGGCCTGTATGTCGTGAGATCGGGCCTAGGAGCCTCGGCTCCCATAACTCACAGAGTGTTCGTAAAGACAAATGCACCCTGACACATATCCAAATCATTGGGTCGGTGGTGGGGCGCCGTGTGTATGCGGGTTGTTGGGCATCGGACCCGTATTTAGGCTGTTAATTTGTGCTGCCTATTTTAAGTAAATTTACGTGTTTATGGATACTTTGTGGGCTGAGAAACAGATTTAATATTTATATTTAGGTGCAAACGAGGGTTGCAAACTGAATTACTTCAATTAAGTTATTTAATGACTGGTTTAACGTTGGTTGCAAATATTATTTAAGTTGCATGTACCTAATACATTTGATTAGTGTTAATTTTTCTTCTCTATATATGTTATCCAGTTATTATGTTGCTCAGGAGAGATTTTGTGAAAATGAGAGATGCTAATGAGTACTTATTTCCCTGCTGAGAGATATATAATGAAACCCCTTATTTGATCTTTTCAGGGTGATGAGCAAAAAAGTGCAAGAAGCAGAAAAGTGTATTGTGGGATTGTGGGAAAACTTTAAATTTGATCCAACTTACTTGTTTCCTGTATTATTTTTCTTCGTCAATAATACACACACTGTGCACAAAAATTTAATTTTAGACACCATTGGATGTTAATGAGCTGTGTTTTATAGCACATTTTGTCATATATATTCAATATTTACATATTACAGACACAATAGAATTGGACCTTGCAATATATACAATTCTACTTCCTATCAAAATACTGAGGAATTTTCTTCTGTTAACTTTTTTTGATTATTGAGAGATTGATTTGCCTCTCCATAGCACAGAATTATCAATCAATGAAATAACTGTTATATTCTGGTGCTTTGAGATGTTATCACGGTCATATTCACTTAAGCTGCAAGTTGTTGGTTACCTGGGTACTGGTCAATGAACATTACTATAGCAGAGTCCTGATTTTACGAAGCGTCGCGGTTCATGTGAATCACTTTATAAAATTCCTTAAATTATAAAATTGGGCAAGACTAATTTTCTCAGCCCCCCTCCCCCCCCAACAAAAATTATGGTAGGACTAGTTGGTCATTGTCTGTAGTGCGTGCATATGCATGTTAGCGTGTGTTCAAATTCTTTTGTTCAGTTGGCAGACATTTTTCCAAATCAAATACAGTAGACTCCTCTCATCTGGTCAAGGGGTCATCGAGTGTCTGAAGAGGAGGTACCGCAGAAAGCTTCTTTCAGAAATTCTCTGTAAAATGGACAACGAAAGCAACGCAGGTTTTATCCAAGCCTTGAAAGCCATAAACATGAAAGACGTGATCTATATGGTGGCTATGGCATACGAAGAAATTCCATCTACTACTTTTACAAGCCAAATGTAGAAGAAATAGTTGGAAAGAATAAAGAGGACAATCCAAAAGCAAATGAGCCGAATCTTCAGGTTTCTGAACCAGATGACAACTCATCTTTGTTAAATGATTTACAATTCCTGCCTCGCTCTGATGATCTTGAAGAATAAGACGTTGTGGCATGGATTGATGGTGAAGATGAGGAGCTTCAAAATGAAATCCTAAGTGACGATGACATCGTTTAAGCTGTCGTTCGTCAAGAAGATGAAGGAGAGGAAGAAGAAGATGAAGAGAGAAATGACGAGGGGAAATTGAGCCATGCTGAAGGAAGAGCTGCTCTGGAATTGGCTGCAAGATAAATCTAGCTGCAGACAGAGGCAACTGCCATGGATATCATATTCATTAAGAAATAGCGTGGTTTAGAGTTTAAGAAAACATTAAACAAAAATATTCAGAAAAAGGTTACCACTTTTTTTTTTTTAAGTCCTACCTATGTATGTACATACAGTATTTCTTTTTATTATTAATAATAGTCAAATAATAAATGTGTAATTTTATTTAGTGTGTTATTTTTTAGTCAGTGCCCTATACCCATATGCATGCACGTATGTATGTATTTGCCATCATCCTTGAGTTAATCCTAACCATGAAGATGATGATACAAGGACGACAACGGCTTGTTTTGGGTGATTAGGTCATTAGTCGGTTAGTCCGGCCATTTTCTGGTCCGGTCCCGAGGTGGCCGAACGAGAGGGAGTCTACTTTAATACCATACGAGGTATAGTAGGGAGCTGACGAGAAGGCAAGGCTGTGTAGCAGGGTGTTGGTCGGGGTCGCGAACCCTCCCTTGTCACACCTCGTCATTTATAGCCTGCTATCACAGTGACGGTTCACCCTCGCTACTAGTCATCCCAAAAGAAACAGTTCTCTGGAAATCAGTTATGAGTTAGTGTCGGTCGCTTGCGTATCAGGACGGTATATTATGGCGTAGTCTAGGAAGAATGGGAAAACTATACACAGCGAAGCAAGGTAGGTGATCAGACATGTGATAAATAAATGTGATGAAGAAGCTACTGATGGTCAAATAAAGCATTTATTAACTCAATCCAATCTACGTGCATCAGAATACACTGGAATTTCTATGAGAAGTGTTTTCAGAATTCACAAAGAAGGTTCCGATGCCTGTAACAGTTCGCTGTCAACACCAGGCAAACACCAAAAGTGTCCACTTGAAAGAAATGTGTACTCTGACTCATTTGATAGGAGAGTAATATGAGATGTAATTCATGATTTTTACTTAGTACAGAAACAAGTACCAACATGTCTTAAGCTTCTCTTTGCTTTGAGAGAAAAATATTATTTTCCATGGGGTGTTCATACGCTTAGGTGGATACTGAAAGAAATGGGTTTTAAATGTAACAGTTGTAACAGATGTAACAGTTCTCGGAAAATATTAGTGGAAAGACCGCACATTGTCCACTGGCGTTGTAAATACTTAAAATCAAATCTCCACTACAGAATGGAGGGGGCGCCCCATAATTTACATTGATGAAACCTGGGTTAATAGCAACATCACATTTAACCAATGTTGGCAAAGTGATACTGAACGTGGTGTGATAACCAACAATAGTTCTTCAAACCGTTAAATTGTTTTTCATGCAGGTGTTAAAACTGGATTCATTGAAAATGCACTGCTAATTTTTCCAGCAGACACAGCTACAGGGGACTACCATGGGCAGATGAATTCTGCAAACTTCGAAAAGTGGATGCATAATCAGTTATTGATAAACCTGGCGGGAAAGTCTGTGGTTATTATGGACAATGCGCCTTACCACTCAGTGCTAGAAAATAAACTCCAAGTATTTCGCATTGACCAACTTTTAAAACTGCACGGACACTATGTTCTTAGACTTTCTCCTTATATGTGCAAACTTAATCCAATTGAACTAGCGTGGTCTAAAACAAAGAGACTGATGCAGGAAAAGAACATTACTGCTACCTTGTTGTTAACAGAGCTAATGGAAATCACTACGGAAGCAATATCTTCAGTCGTTGAAGAAGACTTGCAACGATACTGTTCGCATGTCTACAATATAGAAGCAGACTACTAATGAAAGGACCGTCATGTGGAAGGCGCAGCAGACAACTTTGTGATATGCCTAGGCCGTGACTCCAGTGACTCATTTGATTCATTTGACTACGAATATTCCTCTTCTGAATCTGAACTGGCGCTGCCACTTCCCGAAAGTGAATAAATTATCACCGAACAACAACATCCACTGTTTGATGTAAGTGGTAAGAGTATCTCCTTTCGGAGTATTTTAAAGTTATGCATTCCTGATCTTAACTGTTTTCGCCCAAAATTTGTGGCATCAAAATTGTTTGCAGGCCGCTATGGTTGTTTCGCAGATATTCAAGTAAAACAATTTAAGTTAAAACAGTTTGAAAATGTCGTTTTTGGCCATGCTGAAAGTCTTCAAATTAGTGTTGGTAATGTGAAAGATGTTTTGAAAATGGTAACTATTGTGAAATGTGCTTAATTTTTGTACGGGAACAGATTGCGAATATTTACAATAAATAGCTTGCTCTAGAAATTTATACTTCAAACGCAATGCAAAACAGGCATTTTAGGCAGACAGTTGCCTAAAATAGTGAATTTAAAGGTTACTGTTAAAAAAAAATAGAGGTGTATACCATAACATTATAGTGTGTGTTTTTTTGCGTGTCGTATGGAAGGAAAATNGGTGGCGACATTGCAGCCCACCTAGCCCACACTCCCGCTCACCCAGCCTGCCCGAATTCCAGAGCCTCGCCTTCTCGTGAGCACTGGACTATGCATACAACTAAAACTTGAACTTCAAGCGTCCGGTAACTCTCAGCAACCATGAAATCTATTTTCATTTGCTTCTTGCAGGAAAATCAGAGGTTTTATTTAAAATATATAAATTTATTTCACTATTCAGATGTTTTTATCCAATATCTGTGAAGTTTACAAACAACCACTCGTGGACACCAAAAATAAAGTTTGAATAGAGTGCCACATAACTTTTAACAGTAAACCACATAGAGTACCACATAACTTTTAGCAATAAACCACTTCTCCCACACTGGAAAATTCCATGTGGTGTTCCATGACATTGGCTTTAAATTTGACCCGTTTTGACACCTCCACATTTAAGAAGTGCACAAATGAGCGTTTTGGTGGAGGGTGGTGGATTTTACAAGCAATGTAGACTGATTTTTAGTTCTTATACTTTTGAGCATTTCTTAAGTTGAGGCAGTCAATTACTTTCTCTTATGTAGCCATCTTACTGAGTTCCAGAATATGTTAGTATGCCAATCATTGTCTGTTGTGTTTAACCCATGTTTCTTCCAAGCCATTTTAGGTTTACTATATCCAAGAGTTGCTAACCAGGCACAGTGTTTATTCACCTATGTACATTCAGTTATTTCCTTTTTATTGTGTTGGATTGCAGACTTTGCATGATTCATATTTTGTGTTCACATCTTATATCTAGAAGGTTATGCTTCTACCTTGGATGGCCTAAGTATTCTCTTTGTCTCAGATTCTGTGTGATCTCTCTCTTACATGCAGTACATATTTACTGACAGTGAAATAACACTGGTTATCCTCTCCTGCCTGTTTGTATGTATTTTTGCTATGTGATGCTGTTCCTCTGGATACTTTATAACAGAGGCTCGGCGCATGTGTAGGGTGGGTATATTTGTTTATAATAATATAATTTTCTTCATATATATTTTTTTTTTTCAGTGATGATAACACATGGGAGCCTGAAGAAAATTTGGACTGTCCGGATCTAATATCTGAATTTGAAGACAACCGCAAAAAAAAAGAGGCAATGAAGAAGGATGAGACAACAAAAAAAAGGAAGTCTACACCAGGAACAGAAGAGAAGAAGCCTGTTGCAAAAAAGAAACATGTTGAGGTTTGTTTTAGTATTATAATCACTGAGAATAACAATCACAACATTCTAAAGATCATCTTTTTTTGTTTTTATTTTTTGTGGTTATGGTTGTGTCATGGTGGTGGGGTGGTGTTGTTGTGGTGGTTGTTCCAATTCTAGTTCTGGAGACATTTTTATAGTTAGCATTCACTGCATTGGTTGTATAACTTAGTCTTAATATTTCAAACTACAGTACAAAAATTAAATTAAATTAATTTTAAAATCACTAATTAATAGTCTAATTTATTTAACATTATTGTATTCGTCCATCCTGTTTCTGTCACATGTGTTACAAGACATCAAGAGGCATATTCAAGTTTGTGAGGGCTGGAGGTCATAATAAAAATTAAGGAACAATATTTTATTTTTAATTTATTCATACAGTTATTATTTAGAACATTAAATTATCTATCTCCAATATTATTATCTTCATTTCTCAGTGAAACAGCTATTATTTACAACATTAAATTATCTATCTCCATTATTACTCTTTTCATTTCGCAGTGAGCGCAATATTTAATGTGCATCTCAACTGTAATTAAAGTCCTTCTCAATGTCTCTGTTTTGTTATAGTCAATTAACTCACTCTCTTCATTAACCCATTTGAGTCTGTCTGTTGCCATCATTTGTAATGTCTTACACTCACGTGTCCAGTCCAATTGTCCAGTCTGTCAGTCACACTTTTCACTGCATTGATGCTCGCAGTCGCAGATTTTCCTCTTTCTAGTCACTTCCGTTGCCACTCATTGCTCTTCTGGCTCGTCTATCACTTAAGACTGCACTATTTTCCAGACTCCCAACTGTCACAAAAACTCTTTGCTCGGAGACCCATCACTCTTAAATACTATTGCTGGCCATGATCTCAAATGTTTTCCTCACTCCAAGTCACGTTGAGAGAAACGTCAGATAAATGCAGAAATTCAATCAGCGTGCAGTCTGCAAAATGCTTATCGCGGCGGCAAGCCGCAGCTGGCCTTTGTGGTGCCGGCTTTGTAAACACCGCCGGAGTGTCATTTTAACACACTCTTCGCTTGCTCGCATGATGCAAAGCAACAACACATAACAGTATTATCTAAAAGCATATCTTTCTTAAGAGTATGACCTGTACATATAACGGGCAGCCATTTCAGCTTGTCATACTTTTTAGGTGAACATTTGAAACGTTTCTGGCAGTTCAAGGGGTTCGAAGACTTCTTCGGGGGGTAGCTGGTGAAGATCTGGTAGAGCTCTTCTAGAATGTCGCAAAGACTTTAGTATCAGCAGAGAGCCCCAGCACACGAGGTGGTGGAGCGATCTGCTGGAGCTGGAGAACAACTAAGGTCTTATATTCTACATGCCCGCGGGCTCATCTGGAGTGTGGGGATGCGAGCGGTAATGAACTCCGTCTCTGGGCAGAGCTGCACTCTCCAACGCCATCCCTTGGCTCGTGGCTCAAGTAGGTTGCTCTGTAATGTGGTCTCGGCCAATGGGCCGGCTTCCTTCATGGCGGGGGGGTTTGGTGTGACGTCTGACTTCATGGCGAACAATCTTGACTGATGTGTTCGTGGGTGCCCTGCAACAAGGGGCGTACTTGTAGGCACTCATAGCAAGTTGTTTCATTGTTCAAACCCTGCCTGGAGTGACGTGAAGCCACATCCACATGAGGTGAAGTCGTGTTTATTTTAGTCAGAATAAGCGTCACGCGTCTCTGTAACCTAGAATTGACATACAAAATTTCTTCCACGGTGTCTATTGTGTTTCACTTCAAATGGCAGTGTCCAGGTCAGTTTGTGTAGTGGCACTGAAGAATTTTTTTCTATCTTTATGGTTTTCTTTTAAAAATTTTATGTTATTCTTGTTGATGTGAAGAAAGCAGAGCTGATGTGGATTTTCATGTTGTTGATTTTAATAGAGAAGTGTCTTTTAACTGCTTGCCTGAAAAAGTTAAATTGTAAGTTTGCAGTACAATGTGAGAATGCTGTTTTGCTATGGAGAAATTGTTTCAAATACAGGCTATAGGAAATATTGATAGAAATTTTCTGTGGTTCACTTCTGCAGTATGTTAATACTTTCATAAAAATATTTGTTAATGCTGCATTTTGAATTGCAATCTGTTCTATGTCACATTGAAAAAAATATCTAATAAGGAAAGGTTTGGGAAATCGCAAATCAGGAATTGTATTTGACTCTAACTCACTGTTAATCTGGTATTCATCTCTTGTTCAGCATGAAAGGTAGTTGCCATTTAATAGGGAAACCAATTGTAATGTTTCCAGATATTTTCATTCTCATAGTGCGGAACCATTCCGTGCATGTGAGATTTGATCTCGATTCTGGAAAAAAACAAATACACAGCCATTGCCAGGGTTAAGTAAGTGGGGGTCCAGAATGTCATATTTGCAGTGATGTGATAAGCCATCATGATGTCTCTTTTTCGGGTCTTTATGTATCCGTATCATTGGCTGTATCTTTGCAGATTTATGTACATGGCTGCCTATCTTACTTACTCATCAATCTGCAGTGAAATAACTCTGGAAAATGCTGTCTTTTTTTTATAAGACAACATGAAGTTAAAAATTCTCTGACTTGAAAACTTGCTGTGCAATACCATGCAATTAGTGACTGATTGCATGCATATTTAAGTCCCACCAAGCTCAAGATCACTTGCAAGAAGCATGGGAGGGAAGCCCCTATGGATCTGGTTGTGCAGAGTGTGACCTTACATGTCAAGGTTAAGCAAGGTGGGCCGAGCCTAAATTCTATGCCAGCAGCTTTACACATCAGGAATTATTAGATCATTTTAATTGACAAGGTATTTAAATGAATTACAGAAAACTAACTGTTCTGATTTAAACATTTTATTAATGGCAAACAAAAAAAAAATTAACAATTATAACAAACATAAATGTAAATATAATCTCAAAGGTGTTTCATTTATGCAAGATTTATATATAAATAGACACATGCATGCGAGTGCGTGTGGATACACACACACAGAGAGAAAGAGAAAGAGAGAGAGAAACACCTCTTATTTATGTTCTCAGTATTCACGTTTTTCCACAATTTGCACTATTTTCTTCAGGTCCCATTTATGCACCTTAAAAAGTAATGTAACACTTTCCCTCAAATTGCATCACAAAATTTTTTATATTCCCGCTATTAACGCCTTGCAAAACATGTACAAACCATTTATTTACATTTGGTTTCTTTGTCACAGATAACCACCACAAATTCATAAACCTTCGTGCTAAAATAAATTTTCTAATTTCATACAAAATGTTTTATGGGGTAAAATCTGGTAACTTAGTGCATGCATGAACACTTTATTTTACACTGTGCGCCAGGAATGCACCTCAAAGCAAGGTGGGGGGCCCGTGAATATTTATCCCTTTAAAAGTGTGAGTGGTAACACTGCGACTGTTTTATACACATCAAAACTGTGTGTTCCTAACTTGTCTTTTTTATTCTATGGATATTTCCTACAATAAATGTTAAAGTGTATATAGCCGATTTCTGGTAAATAAATACGTCTGCAGTATCCTCAGGGAACACGTATTTATCTTGCAAAAGAACTATGCATTCCCTAAGCACGCTAATAGCCCCTGTTACACTGTCAAATTTTCGCATTCAACTATATTTGACAATAAAATTTGAAGACAAAATACGGCCACATAATTTTTCCTTGCAGCAAATTTTATTAAATAATCTTCAGTGTGTGTGAAAATGTGTCAACACTGTCAAATTAGTGAATAATTTCTTTTGTTTTTCCATGCAGTCCATTACAGGAATAAAAGTAGGGAATATTGTAATTTATTTTCGCTTCTTTACTAAATTCTAATTTTATCAGAGATGTTTCCTTCACAATGAAATTTTGAGTTCTTAATATTGTGTGCAATATTCATTTAAAACTGCATTCATGCCAAGACAGCTTCTACATAAGTTAATTATCTTCATAACTTACTTCGTTTCCAGCAATTGTTTGTTATTTTAAAGTTGCTTGATGTTAATTTTTGATGTGTAGGATTCTAATTGGTTCAGACTGTCAAACATTAAAGAAATTTTAGAATCGGTCCAATCTTCAAATGTTTGATGGAAACTGAAGCCATCCAATTTCCTCAAACAAATATGGCGGTGTTTATGACGTTTTGATGACATCATAACTGTCCCCAACTTTATTTGATCAGATTTATTGGAAGCGGTTTGATGGAAAAATGTGACGGTGTGACAGGGGTTTAGCACGATTATCAATAACTGTGAAATCATCACAGAAAATGCTGCACGTTGTTAGTCAAATGCAAAAAAAATATGGGTGCGGGTTCTTATGTACACGCTTTAGAAGTTATACTTCTTTGGTATTACTAAAATAAAATTTTATTATGTATGGAAATAATTTATATAAGTAGGAAAAATGATAAAATTATTGAAGAAAGACATTAAATACAATTAATAAAGGTTTCATTGAAGAACATAATTAAATTACCCTCAACACGCCAAAAGAAGTATAGCTTAATAAAATAATACTTACAAAAAGTTAACCTCAAATACTTGAAAACACTCAAAATTTTATTATATAATTTGTCACGCTAACAAATTTTTCACGTTACAATGTAAGTAAAAGTAATTAATAAGATGTATATGTGTGTGTATATATTAAATATATATATTCACACACACACATATATATTTATATATATATATATATTCACATACATATATATATTCACAATGAATTACTAATATAAATGAAATGTTTTTCAATTTGCTTATTATATTAATTGATTCGGGATGTGACGTTGCCAACAAAACGCGCAAGTTTTTCACTTTAATATTTTTTCATGAAAATTACAAATCCACATATGTATAAATGTATTTAAAAATTATGCCCAAAAAGTTAATAAATAAGGCAACGCAAAATTAAGGAAACACTATTCATTGTACTTTTTCAATCGTAATATTAAAGCCATTTTTATTTCTTATCTATTAACTGTGACTGTTGTTTTTGCTCTATGGATAATACTTCCGCTACGTTGGCAGCTATTTCTGTGCATGCGTTTTCAAAAGAGGTTTTTAAATACAGTTATGAGAGTGTGTACCGGAAAAAATTAAAGTAGATTGTTTATTTGTTTTTTTTTTTTTTTACATATAAGGTCAACACTTCTTGGTTCCCTTGAGAATTTTATAACCGGGTTTTACTGTATTATGAATGTTTTCCTTAACATTCCCTCTTGCATTGTTTTCTGTTAGTTAAACTTGCAAATACCTAACAAAGGCCTATCAATGTGTTCAACATAAAGTTTATTGAGGTTGGGTATTTTTGGTTCACTGATGTGTCTAGTCTGCATCTATAGAATGTCTGCCTCTATAATCTTTATGTCAGTCCTCTGATGGATAGAGTTTCCACTGTATCTAAATTAGACGGACAAACTTCAGCTGCAGGTTAATTATGAGAAAATAAGTTAAAACATAATATGGTCTAAAGTGAATACTAAGAGTGGTACACATATTTGAAGTTGGACCTGAAGCACTTGTTTATTGCAAATATTGGAGATAATATTTAAGATTGAACATTGATGGTCTGGATAATGGGCAACTGAACAAAGATTTTCAAACACCACAACACAACATGTAAATAATCACTGTTACCACCCCTATTTCATACTAACCTCATGTTGTGGTAGCATGTTTGGGAATTAAAAGATGAATTATTAATCCCCATGTCACAATTAACAAAAACATTACCTTGTGTAAATACGCTACGCTTCACTGTTTTGGAGTAATTCGTGCTTTACTTTCAAAATAATATTTACCAATACCTGGCAGGTGTGGCACGCACAATACCCAATAACACGCTGTGGCTGCTATTAAAGGGAAGGGAAGATTCTCGAGAGAGATACATTACAGTGCAGTGGTACTGTAATAAACATTTACTTTTATTACAACTGCAAAATTGTGAACCTCCCTTAGAATTCATATTAGACCACAGGTCGTATTATGTTCCAACTTCTTCTTTCGTGATTAACTTGCAGCCAAAGTTTGTCTGTTGAATTTAGATACAACCTGTATACACACACACAGAGAGAGTAGAAAGTTGATTATCCGGACTAATAGGGACCAAAGGTAATTCGGATAATTGAAAATCTGGATAATGGAAATATGTTGAGAATGTAAATAAAAGAATTTGTAAAAAATCATTTTTATAAAACGTAAAAGTTATTACACATTCATAGAACATAGAAAACTTATCCAAAACGGAAACTGTACATAAAATAATAAAATCAGTTAACAAGTAACCTTCCTGCCGGACGTGTTTACGATGAACAACACAAGAACATCACAAGAGCTGACACAAGTGCTTGTCTCTTTTTCGTCTTTTTTTCTATTGTCTTTATTTTTAAAACAAGTTCGGATAACTCGTTTGTATATTTGACGTTCGGATAATCTGTTTTCTACTGTAAATAGGTTTTTCCCCCAAAGGAAATTAAATACATTTTGAGGGTGATATTCCACTAACAACATGTAAATGTAATAATAAATTTTTAGGTGACTTAATTAGTCCAAGAGAGAGAGACACAAATCATGTTGGACAGGCGACCTGCTCTGTATGCTGGCTCATGCATATGCAGAGAAAGATAGAATGAAAAAAAGCTGGACTTTCCTGCCACTCTTTCCAGATATTGGGGAGCACCCTTGCCAATGCCAAATATTCTCACATCAAGCAGACATCAACAAAGACATGAAGGAGGCCACAAGACATCAGAGCGTCATGAGCAGGATCGTGGACAAGCCTCAACATGGCATTGTAGGTCCGAGCCAAGGGTACCGCTACACAAAACAATAGATTAAATATTAGCCTGGGGCACAATAACTAAAAAACGAGGTCAGGGCATAAAAGAATTACAAGAACGACTTACTGAATACGGTAAAAGCTGTATGTTCAGTCCATTACAAAAAGATTAAGTGAGGAGCACAATAATTTGTCAACCTTGCTATTACTTTCTTTATGTGGTTACCGGTAATATTTACGATTGGCTACATTGCTGTTGATCGTAGTAACACAGAATACGTGATCACTGCGACGCGATGGAAATAAATAAATATTTTAGTGTTGGAAATTTCATTTTTTGCCGTTCTATGCAGCTAGTACCCATTCATTTTGACAAGACGAGTAGCAGAAAAAAGTACAGTGGCAGAGATAAGTATTAGATCCATTGAATAAAAGCTGAAAACTTAGACAGTGTTCAAATCAGCCAAATTAGTTTACCAAATAGTCTTGTGATACATTTTAGTTTGTTAAAGTGTGATGTTATCCTATTTGAAACTTACTAAAAATGTAAACAAAATAATGGCCTCGAATGTGGTCAATTTCCTTGTGTGTATGAAAGCAAAAGGGACGTGTAAACGGCCGGCCACCCGGCCAAGGTCACTGCGCCACCCTTCTGGCTTTTAACTGCGACATTGCCAAGTTGCGCGCACTGTCCCGCTCGTCTGTTACCTATGTTCATGCATTTTCCAGTTAGCCTTTTAGAAACAATGTTGCAGCTGAATATTTTACGTTTTTGACAATCAATTTGGAACACAGTTGAATAACAAATATAGTACTTTAGATGAGTGCATTTTTCTTCAAAAAAATATTTTTTTCTCTGTGTTTTAATTTGGAAATTAAGGTGCAGGTCTTATTTGGGGGCATGTCGTACATGGGTCAATATGGTGTAGTGTTGATGTGCGCACAGTTAGAAGCCATCTTTCTTTTTAAATTGCATTGTTCTATACAAGTGTACGGCTTCGTGAGTTTGTAACTTGGCATATTTATTTTGGTAACTTTCCACACCTCCTGATATTTGGGTGTGTGTTTGTGACTGTATATTGTTTATCTTCTAGTGTGTTTAACATGCTTTCTAGTCCCCATCTTGCTTTAGTTTGTTGTCTTGAATAGTTGTGTTGGAGGCCAAGTTTTGTTATTTCTGTAAAAATACCAAATTGCCAAGGTTATGACTTTGAATCAAATAAGACCAGCATATTTGTGTGCAGGTGTGTGTGTATGTTTGCGCATGCATGCATGCATGTGCAAGAGAGATGGGGAGAAAATCTAGTTTCTTCCCAGTAGGAATTGGTAAATATCCAAAAATATAATGTAAATTTTCCATTGAAAGTTTTGTAAAAACTTTCCAAAAACAGGAGAACTTAAGGAAAATTAGGTTTTATTTTGTATAATAATTGCACAGATTCACAGTGGCATTTATTTGGCATGACTGAATGGAATGAAATCATTGGAAATACCATATTTCATCGCATAATCGTTGCATATCTGATGGCAAATTTAGTGGAGAAAATCTTTGTTGTGACAATTGTTCAAAGAAAAATACAATGGCAAAAAAAATTGTGCTAACACTACACACTATTTATTTTATATTTTTCTAAAAGCAATACAAACAAGTCTGAATTGAAACTTTATCAAATCCAAACTGTAGTTCTCTGTTCGTATTTACACAATATACACATGATGGCCATCTTGCCACTAAAAAAAAATTAAACAGACAGTCTTACGGAATGCAACAATTGTAGTAATTATCCTCGCCTGCAAAGATTGTTAGTAACATTGCAATAACACTTACCAGATTTAATTGTCCGAGTCGTTTGAAACATTTCGTATGACACTAAAACCGTTGTGTCACAATTCTTTTGTGTATGTAAGAACTTCTCCTTCAGTCATAGGAAATGTACCGTTTTTCGGACCATGAAAGGCACGCCTAGCTTGATTTGTGCTGCTTAGTTTCTTTTTCATTTTCCGCCAGTCGCACACTAGCTTCCCACTTACAGAAAATTTTCTTTCAGGCATAGAAAATTTTCTTTCAGTCGCTTGATTTCCGTGTTTTTTTGCAAACACAATCACCTTTAACTTAAATCCTGCCATGTAGCTATTGTATTTACCCGTTGTGCAAACACAAGATTACCCACTAATAACTTCCCCTATTGATTGTGCAGGCGGAAACACTGTTCACGGCATGCACTGATTGGACAGCCCGTTGCCTAGGCAACTAGTTCCCAAGGTCGCACAAGGTTAACATTTCCGTCCACTTCCATGCAAGATACGCATGGAAATGTAAACAACATATTGCAGTGCGACAATTATGCAATTAATTTTTTCTTACCTGTTTTCTTTACTGAAATATTAGGAGCCTAACGATTATGCATTGGCTACAATTTTGCAATGAAATACGGTGATTTTCACAACACTTTTACATTATTGTGACATAAGCTGTGAGTTTGGTGCTTTTGTAATGACCTATTTTAGACATGTAAGACTTCTTTGTTAATGATTACAGAAACAAAAAGTACTGAATTTGAGGAGACATTATCCGTATTACAACAAGGATTTTTCCTGTAAAATCTTATTTCTTTTTTATTGATCGCATTAAAATAATTACCTACTATAATACGACCATGCAAAATATTATTTCATTACGAGCTTTGTTTTTCAAATTATCATGCTTTCAAAATGTAACATTTTTAAACTCCTTTGTAAACAATTGGAACTGCTGCTAATGTTCATGTGATGTAGTTTTACATGTTTTGGTCTCGCCATAATGTCAGCATACGTGCGAACATATGGTCGGCTGATTGCCATGGATTACAGAAAAACTTTTAGAAAGGGATGAAATTGTTATTGGAAATGTATGTTTCTTGCAAACTTTGCTGTTGATTTTAACAGGATTTTGCTTCAATTGTCGCCGCCTTCTTCGATGTTTGAAATGTAGTTGGCATTTTAAAACGCTAATTTAATACAGCAATAGGCAATGAATTTAAAATTGTATGTAAATTATTTATTCAAGAATTTTACTCGCACGAATAACCACTTTTTCCAATAGACTCGTGTTGTTATGCTTAATTTAAATATTTTCCGGCAAACACATACCTTATAATTCTCAAAAATGTGAAGCCTTTTGTGGGCGCATTTGACAAACATTCTATTTCCATGCACGTTGTAATTATTTATGTCATTTTGGAACTTCAGTTTTTTAAAATTAGACTTAAAAACTAAGGATAAGGTTAAGCCTCTACAGATTAAATTTGCATGACATGAGTTTTATTAAAGAAGTATTTTTAAAGCAGGCTAAAGTACCGGGCATAAATAGTGGCATATAACCTCAAATTATGAAGCAGTTTTCAACATCGACATTATTTGTACTTATATATCTGTCAAAGTACGTTTTTGTATTTTATTAACAAAGTGTAAAAAAACATTCTGGTCATATAGTGTAATAATAAACCATAATGTTTTTATGAAACATATAAGGCGTGTTCTACAATGACATGGATACGGATCACGGAAACGGAGTATGTAACACTCTAGTTCAATCTGCAATGTGGCGTAAGAAAGCTGGACATATCCCAACTCTTCTGGGTCCATGAATCCATGTAGCTAATAGGAATTGAGTACATATTTGGATTGTTGACATTCGTTTTCGTGGCCGATGTAGTATACACTGCAACAAGTGCTTCGATTTGCTGTGCCAATGATTTTTTTCTTTAATTAAATAAGTGCGCATGGTTTGGCAGAAGTGTTTAAGCAACATTAAACACTGTAAAAATATACAAAATGAGATGTGTACATTATAACACCTATATCATTAATTTGCAACAGCTGAGTATTTTTCATTGTGAGACCATGGTTCTTTGTATTCTAGAATAGTTAAAATTCATTCCAAGTCGTCCGCTTGTTCCGCTTGCATGTTCAGAGTCTATTTTCTTACATATCCATGAATTGTAGAATGGTCCTAAAGGCAATTTCTTTTTGGCCATACAGGCACCGCCTTTAAAATAAACATTATTATGTTACGGATTAGGCCAGCGCAATTACGGTAAGAAAATGCATTTACTTTATGCTGAACTGATTTTCAGACACAAAACATGTATTTTTGTCGCAAATTGCCTAGTGTTTTACGGTTCTAAACTATTTTTAGTCACGTTTCACGCTTTGTTTTTTCACTTAAACTATTCATAGGTATCTTATCAGGAATACGTTTTGTTGTATTTTTGCTTAATGGAACTATGCAACACTTGCTGCTGTTCGATGATACAGCAATAACATTCAAATCCTCCTAAATAACAAAATATAATAAAAATTCCAAATGCACACATTACCTGTTAAGGCATTTGCATGTAACAACAAAGTCCAACGTGTATACTGACGTCTTAGGTACATCATTATTGTGGCGTCAATTTTTCCTGCAAAATCGTAGTTCATTTAAAATGTATTATTCTTGAGTTATTATATCCTACTAATATTATAAATGCGAAAGTCTGTGTGTGTGTGAGTGTGTGTGTGTGTACGTTTGTTACTACTCAGTTCCTTAACGGCTGAACGGATTTTGATGAAATTTGGTTTGTAGGTACTTTAGGTCCTGGAATAGGATATAGAATACTCTTTATCTTGGATAATTGTATGGTTCCTGTGAAATAACAACAAAAAATAATTCTGCAACAAATGGGAACGTGGCCAAACTCATCTCCATAAAGGCTGAAGGATTTTGATGAAATTTGGTATGTAGGTACTTTAGGTCCTGGAATAGGACACAGGATACTTTTTATCCCGGAAAATTGTATGCTTCCTGTGGAATAACAACAAAACGTAATTCTGTAATGGCTGGGAAAGTGACCGAAAAATTTTTTCCCTCTGGTGTCAGAGTTTATCAGGCCGCCCAAGGACCTCTGAAATAACCTAACGGCTGCTATCAATCGATAACAACCGGGACCGAATATTTAACGTGCCCTCCAATGCCCGGAAGCGCTCACATGTTATGCCACTAAAAGGTCACACATCCAAATGTGTGCCGCTGGGAATGTTGCTTAACTTTGGTGATCTATTAAGTATTAAGATCCCTCAGCCAAGCGCAAAAAGTAGTACCTAGGTACACTTGTTTCTAAAGCTACAACTTGATGAAACTCACGTTTTGATTTTCACAAATCGACGCTGGAAAGCGGAAATGTGGTAACTATGCGATAGTTGCACAGATACACACCAAAAACAATACCCTACTTCTTGGCTATTGGGTAAAAAATATTTCCTTCCTTTCGGGTTGGCGTAATCAGTTAAAATCATAGGCCAACATAGTATAATTTTATAATTCTGTTTTCACATAAACGAGTTGTTATTTCCCAATTTATTTATTAGTGTATCACTGTAAAACTCAATTGTACCTGGGCGAAGTCGGGCCGGTTCGCTAGTACACTCATAAATAAAGAAAGGATCACAGCGTGGGTTAAAATTTATCATAATATTGCTCGGTAGGCAAAAAAAAAGTATGAAAATCCTCCCTATTACCTGACACATGTAGAAACACTAAAGAATTTCACTTCTTTTTATTTATAAATATTTTACTTTTATGTATTAGAAATAATTACTGTGGTTTTCAAATATGTTAAGAAATTAATTATTCATAAAACTTCACTGCCGTTTAGATATGTGAACAAATAAATTAAACACATGGACACCATGGAAATGATTCAAACATATACATAATTTTTAATTACTCCAGAAAGATGATGAAAAAAAAACATCCCAGATACTTGAAAAGGATTCATCACAGCTGCTAATAATTGTACATTGTAGACTCTTACAGCTTGTGCAGTGACATGCATAATGCTTTAAGCAGGAAAACTTTCTAGTGGCCAATTAATGATTGTAATAAAATTAATAATTTCATTTTTACTTTTGGATTATGTTTATTATTAATGAAAATAATTATTTTTTGGGCATATTCAACAATTGTTGTACAAATCTGGTTTACTACTTAAATTTGGTTCATTATGAGCATTGTTGCAATCTTAATTAAAATCTTTCTCACTATACCTCATAGTCATTGCTGAAATTTTTGAGGTAACGGTTATTACATAGGCCTTGTATACCTTAGATGAGAGAATTAAAAATGTATTACATAAAGGAACAACTGGATGCAAGCCAAGGATGTAATGGGAGAGAGGGAAAGCGATAGCTACTGTAGCATATCTGTACATGGTCATGACATCTGCAGGAGGGGTGCCAAGCCATTTAGAGTACGGCTCTGGGCACATGTAAAATTGTTCTGCGTATGAATCCTCTGGAGCTACTTTTGCTTTTGATGCTCGAAAGGGCAGGAGCGATAATGGTGACACTGTCATGCACCTCAAGTGTCCCATTGTCATTATGCGCAAGTTTTTGAACTGGTGTTCAGGGTTTTCATCATGAGCCTATATCTACTATGGGACTTGTGGTGATGCTATAAATTTATTGGTTGAAAGTCTGTAGCAAACTTTAATGCAGTCTTCTATGGATAACTTATCATATTTGACTTCAAAATATAGTAAAACGTTTTTAATAAGTTTTAGAAGGGGTGAAATATTTTTGGCTTATTAACCAGGAAAACTACTTAAGAGCACTGCCTACTGGCTGGCAACTGTGAAATTTAAATAGTAAAGGAAATTTCATCTGAGTGTTAATTTTAAAGATAGGCTTTTCAAACAAAATGTATACTTCACAAATTTTTTAGAAGTTTTCTACAGTGTAGATGTTTCCGTAACATCTATAATCTGGAAGGAATTTTTAAAATTTATGTTTGTGTTTTACAAAAAAGTACATACTGCCTATCTATATTGAAAATATATGCTCTGTGGATCTTCTTCTAATAAATTTGTGAAGAATGCAATTTGTTTGAAACCTATAAAATCTAATTAGTACACTTGAGGCAAAAATTCCTTAGCATTGGATTTCCTATTTAAATTCTGCAGCTTTTTAGCCAGTGGGCAGTATAATTGTATAATTGTTTATTTTTACAATAAGAGAACAGGTGTAAGCCAAAGTTATAGCCAAATATGAATCTCACACCCTGATTTACATATTCTTGGTAATCATCAAAGTCCTTTCTCCTCTCATAAGTACAATCACTTTTTTCTACATCATGTCATCTATGTTGCTGTTGGAACAAGATGCCCTGTCTCTTTCCTGTTGAACCATTTTTAGATATTTTTTATTATTCTGCAGTTTCTTATTCTCCAGAGTAACAGTAAGGAAATAAGAGGAACAGTAAGGAAATATTTTCTTTTAAATCCTTCAGAGTCCTGCTACTCTGTGATGTGACAACACAATTTCCATGTGTGCACTATTAAATCTGTTTTACCTGCGCCTGTATTTGTGGTTCCCTAGTTTTGTGTGTATCCTATCATGTGTTCTGAGAGATCTCTCAGTTGCAACATAGGTTACAGGTTTACCTAGAATTATGGTAGTTACATATTATCTTTATATTTCATGCTTCCTTATTTCATTTTTATTTAATGTAGGGCTGAGCCGATACCGGTACCGATATATCGAAACCGGCCGATATCGTAATTATTGGAATTGTGCGCAATTCATGTTTAAATCGCCGATATTATAACCGATATTTTGCCCTAAAAATCTAAGATGATGCTGTTTTCAACTTTCCATAATTGGAGTGGCTTAGCTCACCTTTTGGTTTTATTAAAATAATCATTATTTTTAAATTGGTTTTTACTAAAGTACCCAACTGGCTGTGTTTATTTTCAAAGCAAAATTAGGCACATTTTGCATGATTGTTTACAAAACATGTATACAGCAAAACAATAGTAACCACCATTTGCGTTTACTGAATTTTATCTATGTAGGCGAGCTTGTAGCATAAGCAAAACAACATTTAATCAGCCTAACACATATATAATAATAAAAAATAATTAATACTTATGATTACCTCTAAAAATATTTTGTCTTATTAGTTTCACGACAAACCGCGAACACGACGACGCATAAAAAAAAACTTATGTGATCTTGTAATATTCGTTACATGCTGCTGCACATTACTGCCACCTAGCGGCGCTATTTAGACGCTTTGTCTTTTTTTTTTGTTTCTTTTTTTGGATTGTTTGCTGTTGCTCTAGTAATATGACGGTGTTAGGTTAGGGTACGAATATGGTGAAATTATTTACATGTGCCAGCAATAAACAAATTATATGGCTGGAAGAAAAAGTGACTTGTGGAATTTCTTTTTACCGTAAGCAATACGCAAGAATGCAAAACTGTTTACAATATTTGCAAATGTTTGGTTTCGAGAGGCGGTACATCATCGAGGTTCTATAGTATCACAAACTTAAAACAGCACCTTGAATGTACGCACCATTTGAAGTGTTATGTTTTTTTTAAGAGTTATTGCGTAATGACATGCTTTTGGAGATTATTTTTGTCTTATAAATATGCTTAAGCTTAATATGTGGTTCCTAGATTTATCATAATAGTTAGACCTATCACTGAAACAATAAAAAACGAAGAAAATTCAAATTTTATTTAGGTAAATGTTTAAAAATAAGTTTTTAATTTTTTGAAACTTGCAATAATGTTATTTTTCCTTGTCAAGGCAGTATCGGTATTGGTATCGGCAATATTGGTAAGTTTGTATCTGCAATATCGGAAAAGCTCAAAAACCGTATCGGCTCACCTCTAATGTAATGTAAAAAACATAAAACTTTGTGGAATTTTCTGGCAGGAGAGTCTTGTATATATTTGATTGTGCTTTGGTATCAGTTTTTAAATGTGCAGTAGTACACATGTATTGTTAGAATTCAAACCATGAAATATAAAATAAACACAAATTTATACTGTCTTAAACTAATTCCTATTTTACCTTAGTATTGCATAAATTTGTTTTGGTCATAAACACTCTCAGATTTGAACCAACTGGTGGTATCTGTGAAGCAGATATTTTTTAATGGGAGAAAGAAACGCCATGCTTTTCAACTTTTTTTTGCAAAAGGAAGGCTCCAGGGCAGGTTTTATTCCCATCCCTGTTGCAACCCGGTGGAACTCGTTGACATCATTTGAAGGGCTTGCTGACAACTGTGCAATCTTGTTTAGTTTTTTGGAGTCAGAGGCGGCAAGGGAAAACAATTTCAACAGTGGGTCGTCACAGCTTCAGAGCCTCGGTGTAGAGGAGCTCAGTATGTTGCATGTCCAATCTTTGTTCGTTAAATCACTGAGTTCACACATTAAGTTCTTTTTGGTGAGTTTGGAGACTAATTCCACTCCTATTGCATCTGAAGTATATCCCACCTAAACTTCAGTTTTTGAAATGAAGATTACATGTCTTTGGTGAAGGGGTTTTCAGTGATAAAGTGAAGAATGGAATGAACAAACTGAAGTCTCTTCACAAAGGCAAAACCAGTGAGCTGCTCAAGAACACAGTGCAGCATATGTCCATGAAGCTGGACAAGCTTATGGCAGAGGATCCTGCTCACAAGTTCTTGGAACCAGTCACAGACTTGCTTCACAAGCAAAACATTCGGACCACCCTGGAAATTAGCAGCACCTGGCTTCAAGTTCCATTTTCAAGAATTCCATCTCTGCGAGACTTACAACTTGCTGAGGGTGTGCATGGTTACACAGAGCTCAAAGAGTAATTGAAGACACATACTAATATAAATGTCTTGGAAGCACTTAAATCCATGGAAAATGACCACAAGGCCTTTGTGGTGGGATGCCCTAACAGCTATTTGGATGCCAGTGTCTAATGTGGACTGTGAGTTAAAAGTATAAAATATGTTTGTGTACTTAGTTTTGTTGTAATTTTTTAAATTTAGATGCACCTTTTTTTTTTGTCTAAAATATATATTATTGGCACTAAACAAATCTGCATTTTACTCAAGAATATTGTGTTTCACTCAAGAATTTTTGCCTCTCTTACTCAAGAATTTTAGGACATGCTACTCCAGAAATTCTCGGGTCTATAATCATCATCTACTCCAAGCACCATAACAGTTTGACACGAGATGTGGAAATTTGATTTCTATGGCCAAGCAACTACTCATAAGCCATACATCACACAGGCAAATGCCAAACACAGTCTCGCATGGTGTAAGGAGCATTGAAACATGACAATAGAACAGGGGAAAACTGTTGTGTGGAGTGGTTAATCACCATGTGGTGTGGCGAATGCCTGGTTAACAACATTTACCGACCTGTATAGTGCCAACTGTGAAATTTGGGGGTGGTGGTGTTACAGTGTTATGTTTCTTCTGGAGGGAGCTTGGCCCCCTTGTTACTTTAAGCTTGTTCCATGATACAGCAATGTGATGCGTTGCAATGAGCTGTAGACAATCAAGATGAAGCAATAGTGCATTGGCAACAAGTACATTGCGTAAAATTCTAGTGTTGCAATTGTCTGCGATAGCCTGTGATGGAGAAGAACAAGTATATATGTACATTGAGTATAAGAAGAACAGCTATTTGTTTACATTTTGATGACTGTACACACGTTTATGTCTTGTTTACCTACTACACGCAAAATATTAATGTTTACACCATCAGTTATTATTTTTCATATGTCTTTGTCATATTCATGAGGTCTAAAAACGAAACGAAATTTCCTTCTCTAAAATGGATAGCAGCACCATCTCAGACAGCGTTCGTCGCATGCAGATCATCACTCAATTGTGAAACATTAAGTATAGCTCGTTGCAGCCCATCGCGTCACGCATCACATTGCTGTATTGTGGAACCAGCATTACGTGGCACTGTCAAGACATAAGTTTACATTGACATTTTAACCACTTTCATGTTGCCTACTGTCGAAGACTAGTTGGGGGATGACTAGTGTCTTTCAACATGACCAAGCATCCATCCATACTTCACGGTGTGCGAGGGAGTGGTTTGAACACAACAATGTCCCCTTAATGGACTGGCCTGTGCATAGTCGTGATTTGAATCCAATAGAACACCTCTGGAATGTTTTGGAACACCGACTTTGTGCTAGACCATACCGACCCACATTGATACCTCTTCTCATTTCGGTGCTCCACGAGGAATGGACAGCCATTCCCTAGGAAACTTCCTGCCACCTGATTGATAGTATGCCTGTAAGAGTGCAGTCTTGAGTGATTTCAAAATACTTACAGAAAACATAAATCAAAACTGCTGGATTGAGAATTATACCTGGCTTGATTGCAAGCCATATGTGTTACCACTCCACCTTCTCGCTTGATAATGTTAAATAAATATCTATTTGGGGTTATATTTCTCTTCAGCCATATTCATTCCAGTAAGGTGGCACTTTTAATAGATGGTTACTGAATGTTAATTTAAAATTAGTTGTTTACATTGAAATTTGTTGAAAATACTGTTTAAACACTGCAGAATACATAAATTGAAACTTATTTACAAATAGGTCTTGGGTTGATGCAGGTTTGCAATGTATGCTGCAAACTACAAGTTTCATCAGGAAAATTTTGCTAAAACTAGTCTTGGACATTCGCCTACAGTGAAATATCATAGAGAACATCATTATTTGTGTATGTTGTAAATAACTGTGTAAGTAATGTGCACACAGTAGTCGTTGGCCTTTTTAGTTTCTGGTCTCAAAAGAACTAGCTTATCTCATTGGTTGAATTCTTTGCATGTAGGCTTACATGGGGGAAAATATTGTCAAGAGTTACTTGCTTGTAATCCAGCAAGTAGGGGAGATACTAACATCAATAACAAAAAATATTAAAAATTATTTTGTGACCCCTTAATTTATGTAATTAACTACACTATATAGAAAACAGTTACTAGCCCTTCTATCTGCCACTATCTTTTCGAAGTACATATAGAGGAGATGGTAACCTGTGAACACAGCTTTTAGCACTGAAGCACTATATAAATTGGTTGTTTTAAGTTTTAAGTATATTTTTTCAATAAATTATAATAATTTGTTAAAAGTCCGTACGAATTAACAACGGATTTTGAAGGGACATGTTGGTTATAGCTGAAAAGAAATAGTTCGTAGGTTAAATATTAATATGTATAAATTTAATGCCGTAATTGTAAAGTTAATATTGCTAAACTATATATTTACATTTTTACGTAGCACTCATGGGTAAAGATTTCACTGTTATTAATTGAAATTAAATAAATTTCAGTGTCTGTCCAGCGGACTCATACACTCCATCTTGTCCCTTTGGGCACGTTTTTTTCAGAAGTATAACCACGCCATATTGGATATTGGAGACGCTGAATTGTGGTTATAAAACTAACGTAACACATTCTTTCTACTTATAAGATAATTCTAGGTTAAGATGTAATTTTAGTATTAGCGTTGTTATTTCTGCACTTTATCAAATAAACGTGCAAAATATAGAAAGGCATTTGAATATTTCCGTTGCGTAATTCCCTTTGCAATCCTTAACAGAAAAACATATTTTAAAAGAATGAAAAGGAATCGAATTTTGGTCTATAACTGATAATCGATTATTTTTGAAAGCTTTTTGTGAAGCGTAAGAGATAGCAGCACAGTAGCGTTTGCTTACACGTCTTTCTATTATATTGTCTTTGCGCCGCAGGTAGTGTTGTTTTGATGTTGTGGCAGTGAAGAAGTGCCACAGTTTCTTAATGGAAAAGCGACGTACCTACACCGCAGGTTTAAAAATGAAAGTGATTTTGTTCTCTGAAGAGTTTGGAAATCAAGCCGCGGGCCGTGAATTCGTAGTAAATGAAACGTTAGTGCGGGGCTGGAGGAATTTTTCTCACTTATAAGTCGCACCCCAAGTTTTCAATAAAATTTTTAAAATAAAATGTGCGACTTATATGCAATAAAATATGGTACCATTTATCACAGTGAAATCTTTAACCTGAATGCTACTTCCAAAAGTTTATTATGTAAAATTTAACTTTTTCCTTACACCAAATATGTAAATAAATCTTAATACAATAAGTAAACTTTAATTAAATTATATAATTAACAGTTCCGATATATACTTCAATCTACCTTTTTGTATGTATTACAATATTTTGCTAAATTGATTAGCATTTGTTTTAGACATTTGGAGAATTTTATTAAAGTATATGACAGTTAAGATTACATGGCATTGTTTCTCTTCAAAAATAAATGTTGGTAGTTCCCACATGGACACTGTTTACAAAATATTTGAGAGTACCCACATGGCACTGTTTTTGTTTGCAAAACGTTTGACAGGTGTCACATGGCAATGTTTTGATTACATACTGCGGAAGGATTCATAATCGGGTCCCTGAAAGTAGATCTTTAGCAGGGCTTCAGAAAATCTTGAAGTTACCGTGAATACATTATACTAACTAATCTCGAAATATTGACTCCTGCAAAAACTAAGCACTGGGAAGGTAAATTAGTTTTCAGAGATCAAAGTATCAGTACGAGCATGTGTGCATGGAATTTACAATTACAAAACTAGTTTTGTGTTTAAATGTATGCCTTTCATTTTTACAAACAACAAATGTGAGAAAAATATTTTCTCCAAATGTGTTAAGTAATTTACAGAACTTATAACTTATGTGACACGGGTGCTGATTGTAAGGAACTAATCAACTATTTCTCTTAAAAATACAGCTATAAAAAAACTGACAAGTATGAATAGTTTTCCTTTAACATAAACAAAGTATTAAACCTTGTAATGACGCAATATTCGGAATTTTTCGGGACTCGGGTGTAAAATTCTTTCGGGTGTCTGAAGCTTTGGGACAGCTTCGTAATATTTTTATCGTGTTTCAAGTTTAAAGCCGTGGTGGCTCGTTTCCCGTGTTTATCAGACAGACGTGTGCATTTGTAGGTTAAGGGGCGGACGTCTGCGGGTTACGTTTTTATCAAGAGTCCTGGTTACAGTTTTCGTTTCGAACTCTGGAGTTTTAGAAACCTCAGCATTAGTTCATTCCTTCAGCGCAGTTTCACTGCGTCATCCAAATTTTATAAGAAACGAGAGGTTAAATTATCGGGATGTTGAATGCGTCGACAGTTATAGTTCCCCAGCGCAGTTTTAATATGTCAACAAGTTTTTGTGGACGGCGAGGTTAGTTTATGTTGACGGCGCGGCAGTCGATAACGTGTTGAGCGCGGGACACGTGCAGTTGTGATGACGCTGCTGACAGATGCCGGATGCCGTGCGCTTATCGCAGGAGTAGTTCGTACGGAGCAGTTAGATAACGAGGGAGAGCGTACGTGGCCAGGCCGTTATCACAGGAGAAGGGGGGCGATAGGCCAATATATACTGGGGGTGCCTATCGCCTGGCCCAAAAAGTAATCAACTGCTGAAGAGGACGCGTAGGGCGTGTGACGACGCATGAGGCGTGAATAATTTAACCCACACCGGCAAGCACCCGCGACCGTTAATTCTTTTCAAATCATTTATTTTCAACTTAAACTAAATTCTGTCTACTTATTTCCGCCGGTGTGGGGGGTCGTTAGGGTGCCAGGAGGGAACGAGCATCCCTCCTGCCTTCTTAAATTAGTCTTGCGATGCAAGCTTTGAGACATTAACATAAACGGTAAACCACTGTGACGCTGTTCTGTACGTGGATATTTATCTGAACGGTTTGTACTCTGCATACTGGACATTCGTATGTGAACTGTGTCATTCAAAGAATAAATAAAGTATATAACAAACAAACTTCGAACTTGAACTTTCTTTCATAATCAACGCACATCCAATGGTACTGAATCTCGTGTTTCTACCCCGAGCAAGCCGAGGCAAGTAAACAGTCGACAGTGTAAGCGGCGAAAATATTACAAGATGGCGCCCAACTGTGCGGCATCATAAATAAATTCAAGTGTGAAAGTCACCTCAAAAACGAAATATTACAANACAAGATGGCGCCCAACTGTGCGGCATCATAAATAAATTCAAGTGTGAAAGTCACCTCAAAAACGAAATATTACAACCTATGTAGTGTTAATAGTGAAAGCAGAGACTTGTCAACAATAGTGTGTAGCTTTCAAAATCTCGAGATGTGTGGGAAAAGTGGTCACCATGGACAATGTTTTCTGTTATTGTTTGCATGATGAGGCAGACACTAATCTGCTCTGTTTCATCCCACCTCTCACACTACCTGATGGATTCCAGTAATCATTAGTGACGTCCCTCCTTCCTTATGACTTTTCTCATCCTTTCAGATAACGGTTGGGCAGTATTTTCGTATTTTGTACAACAAATTTTTGTAATACTGTAGTATACTATTTTTCAAAGGCTTTAAAATACGAAAGTTTTTGTGGAATTTTAAAATGAGTGTTTCATTTATATTTTGTTTGTAGGATGTCGAACTTGTGCTGCAGAATAATAAATAATAATGCTAGACTAGTTAGTGGTGGGAAAAATTTAAATTCTGAAGGTGCCCTAACATGCTTTTGTTCTAAACGACCTATAACTCTGAATATAATCTTTTTTCAGGCCACAGTGGGCCATATAACTATTTTCGCTGCCTACGAGACAGTAGCTTTGTAACAATGTCCGATTTCCTTTAAAACGTAAACCATCACAGACTTTTTCAAAAAACGTTTTTTATTTAATTCCTTATATGTTTCTCTATTTTTCTAGATAGTTTCCATATTTGTTAAAACATTTGTCATAACGTTCTATAAGCTTTTGTATGCCTAAGTCATAGACGTCTGCCGCCTGTGAGCATAACCAGTCTGTAACTGCTTCTTTCACCTCGTCATCTGTGGCGAAGTGCTTGCCTACCTAAAAGCATTTGCCTTTAGGTAGTGGAACAAGTGAAAATCGCTTGGCACCAAGTCTGGACTGTACGGTGGGTGGTCAATCTGTTCCCATCCAAAAGATCTGATCAGATTTTGGGTGTGAATGGCAGAATGGGATCTTGCATTGTCATGCAGCAACAAAACTCCAGACGTCAGAAGGCCACTTCGCTCATTTCGTATTGCACGTCAAAGTTTAGTCAACGTAGCGCAGTAAGTGGCTGCATTGATTGTTGTCCCTTGCTGCATAAACTCGACTAACAAGCCTCCATGTCTATCTCAAAACACGGTTGCAGAAACCTTGCATGTTGAGATTGTCCGCTTGGCCTTGACTTTGACTGACTGACGTTTAAACTCTGGGGTCATGTGAGAAATCCACGTCTCGTCTCCTGTGACAATCTTCTCTAAAAATTGATCACCTTCCTTATGATATTGGTCCAAAAAAACAAGAGCACAAGCCATTCTTTTCATTTGGTGTTCCCCAGTAAGCAGCCTGGGAACCCAACGTGTGCACAATTTGTGAAATTGCAAATTTTCAGAGACAATTTTGTGCAAAGTTGTTCTACCCACATTTGGAAATTCCAATGCTAAAGTTGAAATTGTGAATCGCCGGTATTTACGCATCTTTTCGTCCACGGCTTTGACCAATTCTTCTGTGATCACTGATGGTCGGCCTGAACGCGGTTCATCATGGATATTTTCCCGTCCGTCCTTGAAAGCTCTCACCCTTGTACGCAATTTGCTGTCACTCATCGCATTGGGGCCATACACTTGACTTATCTGTCGATGAATTTCCGTTGCTGAGACGTTCCTTGCTGTCAAAAACAGAATCACTGACCGTATTTCACTGTTGGCGGGCTGAATAATTGTTTTAAAAATTTAGAACTGACACTGTAAACAGCACACTGCAACAATACCAATGCGAATGGCATCGTTTGATGAGCAAGGCAAACCTGGTGTTGGTGCGCATGCGCGTTACAATGTTCGCGCAACATTCGATTAGCTACGGCGATTCAGACCTTACTTTCCCTTTTATATATCCCACAAGTCCGTGGACCACCTCTTACCACCACAAAAATATTCAAATTGTGGCGTGCGTTACTATGGTATATGTTTTTTTGCCAGCATACATTTTTGACCAGTGCGAAGGCCATCTTTTTCACTAAAATGAAATAAATAAACAAACATACAATTGTTTGTACACTGCAGCACAATCATTCCTTCATTTATCCAACACACTGACGGCCCATAGCGGCTCATGCTAATTCAGCCGAGCCAACACTCGTGCACCCAGCTGGTGTGGAGGTGACCTACTTTTCAAGGGCAACTACAACACGCACAACAGAGAAACGGGGCAAGTTGAAGCTGAAACGGCCGGTGCTGGCGCACCATTATTGTTAACATAATGTGTTGTATCCAAAGTCGAGGCCAAAAAACATACAGGAGCATTCATAAAAAGTACAAAACTGAAATCCGATACCCATAAAGTTACTCCAATAAAAAATAATGTAAGCAGGTCGTCAACACTAGCAAACAAGGAATGGTCACAAGATAAAAGGCGCTCATAGGAGGGAAAGGGAAGATCTGTAACCCTCACTGTTATTGGCTACTGCTGTTGCAATGCATGTGTGGTTTGGTGGGCCAGGACGGGGAAGGAGTGATGAGACGGAGGAAGAGGCGAGGCGGTGGTATGAGTGGTGAAGAATAAAGGAGACCTTCGTGATGTCATCTGTTACGTGATAGGTTTAAGGGTATGTATTGAGAAATACCTACAAATTATTGGCATGGGCCAGTGAATGTATTTTTATTAGGGTTTCATTGTGGTTTATTCCATTTTGGCAAGAATATTTTATTATTTTTGTAAATATTTGGGATATTTTGATGATTCCTGAAGATCTTTTCTTTAGATAGCTGTTTTCGTTACCTACATGTTCATTCCTTTGGGGTTCAACTACTTTTTTTTTAAAAAGCCTACTGGGTATAATAATCAAACTTCAGGCATCATAGAAATAAAAAAATATTTGGTTAAATAGCAATCAATATTAAATACTCCGTTAAACACGACGCGACATTGGGGTGCTGTGTCTGTGCTATGACACCGTGCATTACTGTGCCATTTTTTTTAGAACAAAGAGATAGAACAGTCTTTTAAGACATGTAGTCTGTTGCCAGTTCAGGTCTGTGCTGTGAAAACACGCAAACAGTAAGTTGTCATGTCTTTAGAACAGAGCGATGGAACAGTATTTGTGTGCTGACTTAACATGCATGGTGCATGCAATTGTAATTCAAGAGTTGCTATACATCTTTATGAGGAGCGATATTCTGGACTGCATGTACCAAACCATTATACGTTTGTTGCAATTGATTTCCCCTTGCACGAAACAGATTCATTGTCTGTAAGTTTGTTGAAATGGTTGCTCACGATTATGGGTTATTGCCATCCTTTTTCAGTACACAGTGTGGACATCTGAGTTTGAGGAGAAGGTATTGGAATAGTTTGAGAACAATCCAACAACAAACTCATGATGTGTTGCATAGCAATTGCATGTTGACCACATGGTGGTTTGGCAAGCGTGGCGTGGGATACAGCTGGATCCTTTTCATCCACAAGAGTTGCAGGCACCCCAACCAAACGACCATCCTTGTTGGGTTTCATCAGTGGTACCTGCAGAGATGCACTACTGTATATGACCTTATTTTGGACATTTTGTATTCAACGATGAAGCATTTACCTGAAATGGGATAGTCAACCTAGACAACCAACACCTATAATTATCTTGCCAGAATATTTACTATTCTTTCTGTTTATCTTGGGGCCACAGTTGTGTAGTGGTTAGACAATTTGCCTTCCTTCCACCAAGTGAACCAGGTTCAATTGCTGGAGGGGCCACTCCTGGATTTTCGCATGTGAGAATCATGCTGGCCGACACCGCTGGTCATCAGGTTTTCTTGGAAATCTCCCGTTTCCCCTGCCCTATCTTTCTGGCGCTGCTCCACGCTCTCACCTTGCTCCACCCTCATCTGCTCTCAAGACCTCGCTAAGAGTCGTCCAAATCTCTTCACTCACTCGTTTCTTTCATGTTTATTGTATGTATACACCTGTCACACCTTAAATTGGAATAACTAATTGTTAACTATTCGCCATTGGGATATCCTAATACAGTAGTTCACCCTGGTGCCTACAGTATGGTGTCAACTCACAGCACAAATGGGACAAGACCCTAGCACCTGCCTTGTCCCTAAATGTAGTGTAATTGTATTACAATTTTGTTTTATTTATTTTTAAATTTTAAGTACAAAATTATATATTTTTACTTCCATTTCTAGGTTAGTTAGTTAAAATTTTATATTTATTTATGTAGTTGCCAAGGCAACATTTTAGTGAAATATATGTAATGAGTGCCCAAGGCATAATAGTTTAGTATTTTTCTCTTTGGTGTTAAATTTATATAATAATTGCATCTCTCGTGATGGCAATGTCTGTGGCCTTTTTCCCGATGCGCATATTACGATTTACCGTGTGTAAATATTAAATCTGCGTCTTTCTTGGCTATGCCCCCATTACCTAAAAACGTATTGAAAGAGGGATCCATCTCGGCAGCAAGGCTTCGCCATCATATAAGCTGGGTTTATTCAGTATATTGGGGCTAATTATGACTGTTAAGTTTTTAGGGAGTGTGGACAGCCGGAAGAGGTCCCAAAAGGTGCTCAAGTAGATTTTTTTAGTGTCACTGGAGCTGATGATGCCGTTTCTGAGACATAGCATTCCTGATGCCATCCAAACCCCACCTCATCACACCAGTTCATCAATTGCCACCTGCAAGTATGATTGAACCAAGCAACATGGTTTGCCATCGTTAGTGTTAATATTAAGGCAACCGCCAAGTTGTGTTGTTATTGTGTTTTTTTTTTTAATAATATAAACCTTAGTCTGGTTTTCTGCTCAGAGGCAGTTTGTACAGAGCTTTTGCCCCGACTAGCTAGCGTGCAAATAACTTTAAGCAAAATCTTGACGCGTACTGTATATTGTAAGTAGAAGCCCCGCTGCCACACTCCTGCAATCTTAGTCCATCCTCCCCCATTAGCGTCCTCAGTAGACACGGGCCGCGGGGCACGTGTCGCGAAGGCCAAGTCGGCCGGAGAGGGCGGACAAGCAGTTAACTTGTGTCGAGGTCATGCAGAGGTAAGCTAGCTATTCGCCCACAAAGGAATTAAGACACGTGCCATGGAGGGCAGCGGCTAGAATATCGCCGACTAGAGGTGAGCCGATATGGTTTTTGAGCCTTTTCCGATATTGCTGATACAAACTTACCGATATTGCCGATACCAATACCGATAGTGCTTTGACAAGGAAAAATTACATTTTTTTCAGGTTTCAAAAAATTAAAACTTTATTGTTAAAACATTTAGTTAGACAAAAATTTCATTGTCTTTGTTTTTATTGTTTTAGTGGTAGACCAAACTATTAAGATAAACAAAAATCTAGGAACCATATACTAATTAGTAATTAAGCATATTTTTAACACAAAAATAATCTCCAAAAACATGTCGTGCAATGAAACACTCAAAAATACATGACATGAAGAAATATATCTCCAAAAATAGTATACAGTGACAACTGCAATAAATGCTAAATGAAAAACATTTCACAGTTACAAAAAAAAAACCAAAGCAAACAAACAAATCACTCATTGTTCAATAAAACGAAAATTTTTGTTTAGGAAAACTATTTGCTTCAGTTTCTCTGGATTCATGGAGCTTCTTTTCTTGTTACAAACAAGGCCTGCTGTACTGAATAGTCTTTCGGAGGCAACAGACCCACGTGGTGCTGACAGATACACTTTAGCCACATGTCTTAGAGATTAGTGCTGAGCAGACTTCCAGTACTGTAGTGGGTTGCTGGAAGTGTCACACAAATTCTCACTGAAATACAACTGAAGTTCTTGCTCAGGGCCTACACTACTCAAAGTTATACTAGTTTGAATCTTATTCTTATGAATTGACGATTCATATAATGATGTGACAGAGTCAGCTTCCCTATTACTGTCTGTAGCTATTTCCATTTTTGTTTCACATTTAATAACATGACCAACTTTACACATTTCAGCTAAGAGAAGCCGTTTGGCTGTGTCAGCAGCCTCTGAAGAGGAAAACACTGTCTCCTTGAATCTAGGGTCTAGCAGTGTGCTAAGTGCATAAAACTGGCTTGATTCCACTTCGATGTACCGAGTTTTAAGAGAGTTGACCAAGTAAACTCTCATTGTGATCAACCCACCCCCTTCAGCTTCAAGTATGTGTATTAAGCCATTAACCATTGGTATAACTTCTGAAATACAAGTGTCTTCATTACTTATGGCAAGTGTGGATATTTGGAATAATTTCAAGACCTGCACAATCTGATCCATTAGAATCCATTCAATATTTGAAATTTCCTCCTTGAGATTTAAATTGGGGGAAAGGAAAGAAATTGCTCCCCTCTGCTCCAGAAACATACGGAGCATCAAATATGAACTATCCCACCTAGTAGGCTCGTCCTGAATCAGCTTGTGCGGTGGGATATTATTTGATGCCTGGAATTCCTTCAGCAACTTACTAGCTGATATGGAATGCTTAAATTGCCTTACAATCCGGCGTACTTTTGTAACCAAGTTCGAAACCCGTGTTTGTGAAAGAATAGCATCTTTCACAAGTTGGAGAGTATGGGCACTGCAGCCAACACTGTTTAAATTAGCCACCTTGCAAGCAGCAACCATGTTGGCAGCATTGTCTCGCACAAATATATGTACTTTGTGCTCCATACCCCAAGTTTCTAATTGGCACTGAATTAAACTTGCAATGCTTGCAGCAGTATGGTACGTATGATTGAATGGCACAACATCAAGATAAACCGTTTGCCTTGTGAAATCTTCACCAATGAAGTAGCATGTAAGGGACATGTAATCATCAGTAGATGATGACCACATATCAGTAGTGAAACTGGCAATTTTTACAGATCTCAGCATCTCTCCGACTTTAGATGAAACTGTGGCATACATATCTGGTATCACATTCCTCGACAGGGTTGTTCTATGTACCACTTCATATCTAGGTTCAAGAAACTGTAGTAGTTCTTTAAAACCTGTAAAATGATAATAAGAAGTATTTTATTTTACAGTAATTTGAACGGACTAACAATTCTAAGGAAAGTGTTCCTTTATTGGGACTCCTACACTGCCATAGCCTACTTCATGCATATACCTACTTTCATTCATTAAAATTTATTTAATGTCAGTATTTTAAGGAATCACCTTATTGTTTGAATATTCTAACCTAACCTATGTTTCTTCTGTACAAACTCTTTTTTCATCACTAACCTAATATTTTGTATTCTTATAGAGTGTAAAAGTCCCATTAACAGGTCCATGCCCTACTTGTAGGCTAATGCAATACATTATTTCAAAATTGTAATTTTTATTTATTTATATTGATACATTTGCTTTTATTAACTCTAGTTATTAGTTACTGGTTGGATCATCCTTTCTGATGAGGAAGGATATGCCTACACATATTCTATCACAAAGAAAATGGTTACATTTAACTCAGCAAACTTTACGTGCATAAAAATTAGGATATTTTTAAAAAATTTATATATGTAACCGGCAGTCCTACCCTAGGTTGGGTTTCAATGATGGAGTCACCTACTTTTCCTCAGTTGGCCGACGTCTACTTGGGATTAAAGTAACGGTCACCCCAGAAATGAGTACTCGGAGGTTAGGTAAAATCACATCTTTATTCCCATTAGTAATAGACATGGTGGCCTGTACTAACTCCTTGCTATTGATGAACTGTAACGGAAGTAAACTACTGTAAAACCAGGTGAAGTGACCTGGGTCTAAACTAGACAAAAGCAAATGTGGCTAGGTAACTATAATACTAACTGACCCTAACTAACTCTAACGCTGTTGTTCAGAAGGGACTCTGGTGTCACTACCAGACTGGTAGTGAGTTTTATGGTGAGGTGTGGGCTGATGACTTCTTTAGGATCACTGGGCGAATGTCTAGAATATGTCTTGAAGGAAGCGGTTGAGTATTAACTGGCGTTTCGGGTGCTGTGCGCTCGCCTATATGGATGGCTGCGAGCCGTTGTGCTCCCTTCAGCCAGTCGGGTATCTTCGGGTTGGAGCTCCTCTCCCTTAGCGGCGAAAGCCACTATCTCTCGGGGGGGAGACTGGAAGTGCGGTTTTCCTCATATGTGTATTGCATCACTCCCACGAGTTTAGGGGCACCATTGAGCTGCTTGGCTGGCTTCTATCACACAGGGAATGTGGTGCGATGTCTGACATAAGGGTGAAGACGGTCTTTATTACCGTGTCCGTGGGTGCCCCTTGCCTAGGGCATGCTGTTAGGCCCCGGTAGCATGTCGTCTAGGGTTCAATCTCTGCCTGGGGTGAATTTTTATATATATATATGTCAGTACGCATCATTCATCAATTGCCCCCCTCCATTGCGATGTAGACTCATCTTGTAGAAAGCTGTGGGTGCAAGTGATGGAGAACTGTCGCTCGGAAAAGTCTGTGTTGGCTTCTTAGTGCTACTGTTCCATGTGCTGCTCTGGTCTCTTGGGAGTATTATGTCACTTTTGCTCTTAGATGAGTAGCGCTGTCTCTCTTGCGTGCAGACTGGTCATGGGAGTGGCCCGGCTAATTAGTTCTACCCCCTGGGAAGAATAACTGTAACATGGTAATGTCCCGGTTTCGGGTGAATGTTCGCTACCTTAGTTTATTATTTAATAAGTGTGTCGCTCACACAAGTCAGCTGAAGGCTGTGTTTATTTACATCACTTAACAGAGTTTACCTGATATGTGCCAATTCACAGGCGGACACAAAAAAAATGTGTTTGAACAATAGTTGTGTACAGTCCCAATTATGATGGGTGTGTCAACTCTACTGGTTTACCAGCCGTGGCGCTGAAGGCGTTTTCAAGTGACTCTGCTCTGTAACCTCGTAACTGGTTGTACTGCAGGTAATTTTACATGTTACAGCTCTCTAGTTATGCCAGTTTTAAGCTTTCCGTTACTTAGGCGGGCTTCTATCTACCTAATATATACAGCATGAGTACTCTTGAAATTATTTACAGTAACACGTGACGTACGAGCCACTTACAATTAACAAAAAACATATCGCACTCAAAATTATTACAAATATTTACAGAAAATCTGGTGTATCATTGTATACTCTTGCATCGCAGTGCAGTCCATTTTAAATCTTTCCAACTGTCTTATAGCTTGGTTTCACTCACTGTGGGAAGTCTTTTGTCTTGTATGGATGACCTCGCTTCCTTCTTAAGGTCTTGTGCTGTGGGTATGGCCACGTAAATTTCACAGTGGGTCGTCATGGCAACTCACGGTACTGCCCCGGCAGGTGCGGGGAGGCACATCTCTCGTTCTGCTGCCGTGGACTACTCGGTGTCGTGCTCGGCAGTGGCCAGCCCAGGGCCACTGGGCACCAAGGCACAACTGGTTGTCCCTCCTCCTGGAGGGGTGGTGTCTGGGTAGTTGTCGAAGGCAGGGAGTTCTGTGCTTTCCCTGCCCCCTCGGTTCTGCTAGACACATCCTCCCGTGCGACAGGCAGTGTAGTGGCTGTCTTTCCGGCGTTGAGGCCCTGTGGGTGGCCACGTCCTCCTGGAGGAACGATGTTTCTGTAACCGTCAGAGGCAGGGACTCCTCTGCTTTCCCTGCCCCCTTGGACATACTGTGCTCATCCTCCCGTATGGAAGGTGGTGTAGTGGTGGCTTCGCCGCCGACCGGTGTCGAGGCTTTGGTGGTACCCACGTCCGCCTTGGTGGACATTATCGGGATCGCTGTCTGAGGCAGGGGCTTTTCGGGCAGCCCTGCCTTGTTGACTCTACTGGGCTCCTTGGTGTCATGTTCGGCAGTGGCCAACTCGGGGCCACCAGGCACTGAGGCAGAACTGGTTTTCCCCTCCTGGAGTGGTGGTGTTCGGGTAGCCGTCGGAGACAGCGACTTCTCTGCTTTCCATACCCCCTTGGCTCTGCTGGGCTCTTCCTCCCGTATGGATGGTGGTGTAATGGTGGCTTCACCACCGTCCGGCGTCGAAGCTTTGTTGGTACTCGCGTCCTCCTGGGTGGACATGGTATGGGTCGCAGTTTGAGGCAGAAACTCTTTGAACACGTCTTGGCTCTGCTGTGCTCATTCTCCTTCGTGGAAAGTGGTGTTGTGGCGGCCTTGCTGCCGTCTCGCTTCAAGACTCGGTTGATCGTCACGTCCTGGGTGGATATGGCTGGGGTTGCCGTCTGAGGCAGGGGCTCTTTGGTCACCCCTGCCTTGGCGCGGCTGGGCCCATTCGTCTCTTGGATGGGGCTGGGTGGCTGTGGTCGTCGGCGGGTCTCCCTGTCCAAGGGGCTCCAACACGACAGTTCGGTTGTGGTTATGTGGCCGTGCTTGGCGGCCATCTTCCCGACTAAGTCCGTCGGTGTCGAGGGCAATTCCCTGACAGATGTTGCTTCTCGATGTGCCGGTGTTCATCCCGCGTCAGTGTTGGTTGTACACTCCTCTGGTCTGTGTTCAAGCGTGGTTTGGGGTCCTGAAAGGCTGCTTGATCCCGGGCGGCTGGAGATTCTATTTCGGCGGGCTCTTGTGGCTGGGAGTCGTCTTCCATTTCCCCCTTCCATTGCGTCTTCCGGTGCTTCCCCCGCATGGTCCTGGGTTCCAGCAGGGCATGGACGCATCTGCTCTCGGGTTACTTTGTGGATCCATCTTTTGGCGTCCTCTGCCTAGTATACTTTTTCCTGGCGTCCCACTACCGTGTAGGGTCCTTCCCATTTGTCAGCGAGTCCCGCGCTGAACTGTCCTTTTGCCTTGCTGAACGGTGGCTGCGGAGTAGTACTGCTTCACCCATCTGGAAGTTCCTTGTCCGTGTACTTGGCTGCGGGTATTTTCTTGCAATGTACTGGTCTTGGGCTTCGCGCGCCCTCGTGGTCCGAGCTAGGGCGGCCAGTCTGACGTCCTCTGGTTGCTTCATCTCTGTCGGGGCTTCTTCCCACTGCCAGTCACCTGGGCGACGAAGAGTTCGTTTTAGAATGAGCTTGCTTTGGCTGGTTTTCACTGCCTCGGTTCTCCTGAAGGTGAATAGAATATATAAGGCAGGTGCCCTGTCCCAATGGTGATGTTCTTCTCCCATACTGAGACAGAAACTCTTCATAAGCTCTTTATTCCTCCGCTCAGTGAAACTAGCTTGTGAGTGTTATGGGGGGGGGGGAGTTTTGTCCATTTGTCCCCCTTCCCCCCCACCCTCTTATGAATTGCAGGCGGTCTGTCACTTGTGGCTGGTAAATTGGGTGCCATTGTCTGTTAATATAGCTTGTGGGTATCCGCAGTGGGAAAATATTTGTGTCTCAAATTTTCGCACAATGTTCTGGGTTTCCTGACTGGGTAGCAAAAACGCTTCTACCGAGCGGGAAAACTGGTCGGTGACCACTAACAGGTATCTATTGCCTCTTGTGCTTCTTGGGTAAGACCCCATTAGGTCGGCTACCAAGTGGATCCAGGCGGTATGAGGTCAACTGAGTTTTCCTGTTGGCTGTGGTATGGGGTAGGTTTTACTACGACAGCACGCCTCGCAGTGGTTCACGTACTGCAGTGCGTTCAGACTTATCCCATCCCACGTGTATTGTTCACATATTTCTCTGAGGGTCTCCTTGATGCCTCGATGACCAGCTTGTGGGTTGTCATGGAGGTGTCGGCGTAGGTCTGCCCTCAGGTCACGTGGGATCCAGATCTTCCACTGTGCCCCGGGTTGTCCGTTTTGAGACCAGACAACGTGATCTGGTATCGGCTGAATTGTTGGTGGAGAAGTCTGTTGTGCTCTTCGCGGCTTCTAGGAGGGGCTAAAGGTGGGGTTATTCTCTCCCATTCCTTGTCCTTTTTCGTGCCCCCGTCGAGGTCCAGCTGGCGGGATAAAGTATTGGGCAGGTCATTGGTTTTGCTCGGGCGGTGTTGACTTCAAAGTCAAATTCAGTTAGGGGCATCACCTATCGTCCTAATTTAGCTTTGGCGTTTGTAAACTCTCGTAGCCATTGGAGTACTTTGCTGTCGGTGCGTTGTATTAAATGTCTTCCTTCTAAGTGGTACCGGTATTTTCTCACCGTTCAGATCACAGCAATACATTCTTCTTCATTGATGTGGTACTTTTGTTCGGTGGCGTTCAAGCGGGTGCTAGCATAGGCAATTACTTAAGGTTGCCCGTCGAAGTCCTCTTGGTATATAACCGCCCCTAGCTCGTTCCAGCAGGTGTTGTTCTGCAATATGAGGGGGCTGTCCCCTTGTGGTCTGTGGAGTTTCTCAATGTTCTGGATGCTTCGCTTCAGGCTTAGGAATGCGTTGCGATGTTCTTCTCCCCACCGTTAATGTGTTTCCTTCTCTAGGAAGGGGTTCAGGGGTTCCATTATCCCGACAGTATGTCTAGGCTACTGAAGATTTTGGCATCTTCTATATCAAGGAGCGTATGGGTTATGTTGACCAGAGACGCAATGGGATGCGTAACATTGTTTAGGTCCTTGTAATTCACACAGAATCTTAGCTACCTGTCTTTCTTCAAGATTAGAACAACCCAGGAATTGTAAGGAGAGTCTGCCGGTTCCACAATCCCCCGCTCGTTTATCGCCTGGACTTTCATCATAATGAGGTGTCGCCTCCTACGACACACAGTATTGTTTGTTCTAAACGGGCATGTCAGTGGTGGGCTAAATTTCATGTTGACTACTACGCGCCTGGCGTAGTGATCCCCCTTGGCCTAAAACTCCAGTATGGTCGGCCAATATCTGCTGCAGCTGGGCAAATTCTGGTTCTGCTGGTTGTCCCAAGATAACTTCCTCTGTAATATCAGGTGAGACTACGAATTCTGTTTGGTTTACTTGACGGTATAGCCCTACTGTCAGAGTAGTTTGGCTGACGACCTTAAGGGTCTGGTTGTGCTGTGTCATATGGATTAGGCGGGTTTGTGGGCGAATTGAAGCTCGTGCAGGGGTTAGCAAGTTACTTTGTATGAAATTCCCCGTAGCGGCGGAGTCTAAGAGGGCGAGTGCCCGACGTCCATTAATCATCACTTCTATGTGCGGGGTTTCAGGTGGGTCGTATTCTTCAGCTAATGTTTGGATGTAGAAGGATCCATGTTCCCCAGTGGTGGTAACCTGCTTCACACTCTGGTTCCAGCGTTTCCTGCTTGACTGGGTCCTTTCACTTCTGTCTCGCGCTGCAGGGGTTCAGGCGTTGCTGTTGTTCTCTTTTCCCTTGCTCGCCCCCTGCCTGCCTGCTTGACTGGGCAGTCCCGGTTAAAGTTCTGTTCTAGACAGAATCAGCACTTAGGGAGTGTTTTGTTAGAGGAAGGGGTAGTGTTCCCTTTCCGCTTGTGCGGCCTTATGACCTCCTGGCTCTTACTGCTCTGTGTGTCTTGTCTATAATGGACTGCATCTTGAAATTTCGCTCGGTTTTGCTAACCCTCCCAAATAATTCATCTATGAATTGCAGCCTGGAAAGTTGGAGAAGGTTTCATAATTTCGGTAAAACTCCTGCTGTACATTTGCACTTAATGCCTTATAAAGATTTCGCCCTCTTCCTTCGTGGCCAAGGTTCGACTGTGGAACTCTGTAGTCAAATGCGCTAATACGTCCTCGCTGAGAACTGGGTGGCAAGGTGTGAACAAAATTGCCCCCATTCTGTAATGAACTCTCTGTATTTGTTCCACCAGTGTAATGACTTCCCTTTGAACTGTTTCTGGGTTTTAACGACTTATTGTTTAACTGGGACTTCATTTTCCTTAAACTTCCTCTTGCATTCCTACGTAAATGCTATCAGGTCCTCGTGGGGCCTTCTCGCAAATTTTGGAAGTTGGGGCTCATCGCTACCTTGGGTGGATATCATGCTGTGGTGAGTACCGGTATAAGTTTGTCTGTATTCTGCCGTGTGTATGCAAACCTCACACCTGTATACTAAGCCTGGCCTCGTGGTCCTTTCCTCTGGCCAGCCTATGCATACGTTATGAAACGCTTGCGCACATATAATACATCTAATGTTGTTCACCCTTTGTCCTGCGCAAGTGAGCCATCTACAGTAGGCAGTCGGGTGGGTGTGACATTCAAATCAGCAGTATTTCAGCCTGTCAGTATAATTGGGCTCGTCATTCCAGCCTAAGCATAGGTAGTGAAATTTAATTAACTGGTTCTCCAGGTCGTGCTGGTATAGATCTGCCGTATTAACCAATTAACAAAGTGCTGTGGCTCCATGTTGGGGGCCATGAAAACTCTTGATGGATAACATTGGTTGGCTGACGACGATGACACGGTCGGGCAAGGTTTAAATGTGCCAGTCAGAGACACTGGCTATCTAATTGGATTGGTTTTATTAGCTGCTGACTGGTCCCTGGCTGGTGGATAAGCTGGGGTGGGCTGCTTGACGGCACGGCACAAAGTTAGGTGTGGACTTAGCGGTTATTTGCACTACCAGTTTGCACACAGACACATGTTTACCTTTAGTGGGTGTGGTCCGGGGTAGCTCCTGACTCATCTGCTGGTGCCGGCTGAAACTCAGGCCCGGTCCTTGGGCGAAGGTGGTGCTGCAGCTGGCGTCGCTTGTTGGATCCCACGGAGGGCTGCTGGTCCTGGTGGGTCTGAACCATGGGTTGGCTATTCCCGTGTGGTACTGGGAGTCCTTGGCGAAGTCGCTCGACGATAGGATGCAGCTTGCCGGCGGTATTGTGGGGTGGGGGGAACTGGGAGGTGAGGCCTCTCCAGTTGACGGGCGGCTTGAGCTCGTTCCCGTGAGGTTAGACTGCAGAGGGCAGTTGGCGTGGGGTTGTAGTTCAAGCTTGGCTCAGTGGTAGTAGCTGCCATCTTAGCTCTCCACTTTGCACCACTCCTATGGGGTGAAGGGCGTAAAGGAAGGAACTCAAGTCCTACCATGCTGAGGAAGAACAGGCAACGAAAATCCCTAGCTATGTGTTCAACCAGTCATGGCTAGGCCAACTAGACTCAGTTCTATCCTCCAACCGGTGAAAATAACAACAAGGTGGCTGGAGAATGGAGCACTGGGCTGATCGGGATATCTAGTCACTTTGTTGATGTGTCAGAAGGGATCAGACTGCCAGGACCAGTCTTATCATTCCAGCCGCCCAAATTAACAAGGCGGTGGATGGAGTGAATCTGCTTAACTAAATGACTAGACTTGTGGGTTAAGTTTTGAGTGGTTGTGGCCCTATCTTATGTGTGCACCAGGTACCTGAGCGTATATGATCCACAGAATGGGTGGCCCTCCAATGTGTGTGTTTGAGACGTACGTACGCCCGGTTAAGGAAGCCCGCAGACGTACTCTAGGTTCGACAAAAAGGCTTTCAATGACGCGGTTTCCTGCTTTTCCTTAGTGGGCTGATGTCTACTTGGGATTAAAGTCACAGTCACCTTAGAAATCAGTATTTGGAGGATTGGTAATATCATGTGTTTATTCCCGTGAGGAATAGACACGGTGGGCCGTAGTAACTCCTAACTATCAATGAATTGTAACGGAAGTAAACTACAATAAAACCAGATGAAGGGGACCTGTGTCTAAACTAGACAAGAGCAGATGTGGCTAGGTAGTTATAATACTAACTGACCCTAACTAACTCTAATGCTGTTGTTCAGAAGGGACTCGGGTGTCACTACCAGAGTGGTAGTGAGTTTAAGGTGAGGTATGGGCTGAAGACTTCTTTGTGGTCACTGGGCGAAGGTCTGGAAGTTGTCTTGAAGGTGGTCCTTCGTGAGTAAGGCGGTATAAGCAGACAGCTCTAGCATACGAGATGGTGGAGCGAGCTGCTGAGTATAAAGTGGCGTTTCGGGGGCTGTGCGCTCGCATATATATGGACGGCCAGTTGCGGGCCCTTCGGCTCCCTTTGGCCGGTCTGGTATCTTCGGGCTGGAGCTTCTTTTTTCTAACAAACTTCTTGTCTGACACTGCATGTTAAACCAATTTTCTACTCCGCTTTTATGCTAAATTTGACGGGAATCTTCGTTCATGTATGCAGTTCTGAGAAATGATTTTGACTATAAGGTATCTATCTACCTTTTAAAATATAGTTTTGTGAATGAATGTCTTATTTTCAAGCAATCATTTAACAAACTGTCTCCTCAGACACTGCATCTTATGTGGATTTGCGATGCATTTTTAGGCTAATTTTGCTGTTAAATCAGTGTTCATTTGTCCATTTCTTAAGAATAATTTTACTGGAACACACACATATTTTAAATACTATTTACTTTCCATTAATAAACCCTGTGTTGTTTACTTTCATTGTCAGTAAAACACAGTTTTACAGGTCGGTTAATGAATGACCTGACATTGATATAAATGCTAAAAAAATTTGACCGTCAAAAATATTTTATGCCGAACTTGAGTCCCATTGCACTTTGCAGTTTAACACTTGATGATAATCCAAACATTCACGTTTTTGCTATAAAAAAAACCACCCTTGTTTTTTTTTTTATATGATTCTGATTTGTAGAATTGTACCTTTTTTCAACTCTTTCAAGTTGTCTTGATTCTTGAGATATTATTGTGATTACCAATGTGTCTCATTTAAATATTTTTGTCATTTTTAATTTTCTTGTGCAGGAAGATAACAAACCAAGAGGTTTCGAACGCGGCTTGGATCCTGAGAAGATAATAGGGGCCACTGACTCCAGTGGAGAGTTGATGTTCCTCATGAAATGGTATTTATTGAATGCAAAGGTCTTATTGATTAAAATTATAAATTACTTAACATTAAAGTTTGGTTTCTAAGAGAAACCTCAGGAAGTTCTTGCAGCTTTTCTTAATTTTGGTTTGCATATCTCTTATTTTCTATAATTTTGAATTCCACTTCAAACTCACCGCTAATTACTGTTTAAGAAATTAAATTTTGGTTTCATATTCTAGCAGTATTAATGCGTACACTTGTCCAGTGACTATGAATTACTATGGTCATTTTAAAAATTTGTGAAAACATTGACTAAGGTTTTTTTATCGGTTTCGGTAAAAATAATTTTTTCAGAATTTAATGTTTATGACTCCAGAGAACTTTTAAACCAGCCTTTATGGTTCTAGCATAAAATGTGCATACACATTTCAAACTATGGTATTTTATTTTGCTGTGTGTGCCACATAATTTATGATTTTGGTTTGTTGGCAACAGTAATTTTACTATTTATGTTTTGAGCATGTAAAGGTTGCATGTTTGTTTATGCGTCTTTTTTATTATTAGCTAATAAAATAATTACTTTAATTTACAGTAAAATTCACATTAACGTATCTTTCATTTTAATGTAAGATTTTCAGTTCCTCCCCAAATACCCTAAATAAACTATGTGAAAATATTTTGCTTTTCCATACAAAATTGACATTATGTTTCAGTACAACAAAGATTATTTTACCTGGTGTCTTTCAAAATGTGATAAATTAAATGTCCATACGTAGGCTTTGCTTAAAGTTAATAATTTTTTTTTTCCATTTCCAAACTAAATCTGGTTTAACAACATGACACCTAAAAGTACATGCCAATTGCCGCCTAGCTGCCTAGCTGCGTTCATAATATTGTTTTTAAGTGCTGCAGACAATAGATTCTTTGTGCAATACATGTGTCGTTCTGGTTGGTGTAGGTTTGATGTACTTAATTTTCTTACACTTCCTCCAGAATTATTTAATTTTCAAAGCACTGCTACCATTTGCAGTTGAAAAAATAAACATGTCAGACTATTCAAAATTTTTCTTACTGCACAACATACGAGTAATTCGCGGATAGTAACTGCACCACACGAATCTGTGATCAAAACTAAGTATAAAATACTTTTTTTTTTTTAATGCATAAAACGTTTTGTTTATGACAAAAATTACATGAAAGGTTCAAAAAACATTGTGGCAAACATGTGGTATTCCAACTAGATAAAGGTGAGGTGATGTAATAATGCAGCAACATGTGTCTGTCGTAAGGCAGTCTGTAGTAAGGGAACGAGCCTAGCTGAGCAGTGCCAACCATGGAGTTCACATGCAGTGAGTACTGGGGCATGGCAATGGCCATGTATGCATCCGGCGGTCAAGCTCCGTCCATGCTGCATGCATCCAACATGTGAAAAAGTGCACTGCTATTGGCATATCAAACTTCGAACACCTGTTATAGTTCATTTCATATAAGGAGGCCACATTCTGACAGTCAGTGAGTGGCAAATTGAAGTATTCAAAACAAATAACGTGCCATTAACAAAATCCTGTATCAGCTGATGCACGAACGAACAAAAGTTAATATTACGTTGGCTATTCTGAGAGCAGTGCCGAAGCACATCACACAAGCAGAAAATATGCGGATAAAAAAGAGTTCGTAGATTAATTAATACATTTTATTTTACGTGGTCATAAAACAGCAGTTTTTAGATTTAGAAACGAAACTTCATGATAAAATAGTAATGTATAGGTGTTCAAAATGAGATGCACAATAAAACGATACGTATCCAAATGTAACGAAAAAAATCCAAAGTTTTCAGACTCTCCAACCATGTGCTGCCATCTTGTGAGTTACAAGCGTACCATCTGTTGCAAAATGCCCTTCCATGCCATCTGTTATCCATATCCTGAACTACACCCAGAAACATATTATAGTTTTGTTGTTTAAATTAACGTATTTACGTGCATATAGGAATGGTTTTATTTTCCCGCGAGCTCTGTATAATTTTTAAAGTAACATATATTTCGTGTACCGCGTTTACGAACGACCCTACACACGTCCACCAAGCTCCGTTTACGAATGCAGTGCCACCCTAGCAGTTCACCAATTGCCACACGTGGCAGCACCTCCTGGGCGCGCTGATTCGCCACATCAAAAGCCTATTATTGACACACCAGTTGATGGCGAATGGATACATAAACGAAAAGGCGCGGCGATTGTCAACTGTCAAGAATGTGGCCTTATATGGTACACAGTATATGATGATTCAACTTTTTGTATGCTGATGCCGTATACTGTGTTTAGCGTGAAATAAAGTAAGTTTACATATTTTAACTTTTTTCTGGTAAAGTAAGGGCCTTAAGCTGTTTTACCAAAGAGTATTTTCTACTTAGTTTTGATCACAGATTCGTGTGCTGTAGTCCGTATCCACGAATTACCTGACATCCTGTAGAAAAGATAAACGCAAAAATAAACTAAGACAAGAAGAGTGGTAAGTCTGTAAAATTATGAATAAGTGTCGACAAATAGATAAGGACTGCTATCCGGAACCAAAAATACAACTTCTATTCAAATAATTACTCAAAAGGTTTTCTAATCTTCTTCTTACTACCCATTCCAAACACAACATGCTGCAGAAATAATACTTTAATAAAATCTCAGTAATTTATATTGTTAATTTGATGCAAGTCTTAGTAGAGCTTTGCCGATTCAAATCAGCTTCTGCTGAACTTGCTGGTGTAGACCAAATCTGCATTTCTGCCAATGTAGGAACTGTAGATAATTTTCTGAGGATTTGACAAACATAAAATAGGTCCAGTTATTATTCAATATATATCATTCATATGTCTTGCCTTTGTGAACTTTGAAAGTTTTCCCAGTAAAGAAGCATTTTTACCACCAGTACAGGGTATCTAGGAAATGAAAGCATCAGTGGAAAAGGTGCTTAACTTCCCCTGTTTTTCCAAACAGAGTTTGTAGTTATTGCCCCAAACTCTGCCACCCTGCTGTGAGAAAACAATCTATCAGATTTACATAGGATCACAGTCTCATTGGAAAGGAAGTTGAGCAAGGGTGTGGAGGCGGGACTGTTTTTATAGCCAGAGCAATCGACAAAAGGTTCCAGAAGGCAGGGTAAGAACAGGTTGACAGACCACTGTCGACTATTTCATGTCTATCAACTACAGAATAATGCTATTATTTACCGTGACATACTGCACCCGCCCAGACAGCAAACCAGACGTTGATGTCTGGATGTAAATAAAGTCTGCATGCATCAACTTTTGAAAATATTTCAGTTTTGACTTCGGTTTATATTCAAATGTTTTTAAGTATGTATTTCAGTTATAAAATGTTTTTCCACAGGTTATTTAGATTATAAAGTACTCTGCATATGTAAATTTTGTACATCAAATTTTTATATTATTTCAAAACCAGTGTGTCTGTGAAGTTACCCTTCTATAGTGAAAATAGAAAGGGTTTCCTTCTGATTCATTATAAACAAAGGTTCTACTGTGTTTAAGAGTTATTATAAACATTTTGATGTTAAATTAATACAGCGATTAGTATTAATTTTGAATCTTCCTGTTAATAAACAAATTTTTTATAACAACCCAAATGTGTAGTAAAGAACCCAAGCACAAACAGCATACATTTTTCTTTTTAAAAGAGTTAGGTTTAGAAGTTACATTTTGCAAGTAACATTATTCCTGTCTATTGCAGACCCAATGTATATATAAAAACAATCCACCATTTTTGTTGCATGCCTATCACTTGACTATCTACAGCAACAAAACATGTAAACAACCTTGTGCATGCTTACTGTTTTCTGTGTTCACAAATAAATATTTTTATGATTATCAATCTGTGTGTTTTTTATTTTTGTCTTCTTTTGACCTGACATGATTTGTTGCATTACTGTAATTACTTTTTTGGGCACTGTAAAAGGAAATACAGTAAACCCCCGATTTTCCAGAATAATGACAGGCTAAGGGTTCATGGATAACCGATATTCACAGTTAAAGCATAAAAGGGGTGAGGAATGTTTACTTTAGGCCTACAAACTGTACACGTAGGTTATGTAAACAAATAATATAGTCATATAATGATGCAATTTTTTGACAGCCAGTGTGTGGCAACATCATAAATGATATTAACATCACATACACAAAGATGCATAAACAATTGCAAGAAAATTTCGCACTTGAAATTTTGACAGCATGCATTTGCACAACACACATAGGAAAAATGAGATTGTAGACAAAATGTCTATGTATTAAATTTTATATCGTTCCAAACCAGTTGTTATTAGTGTAACAAATAGAACTTTGTTCTATAATAATGTGTAAGTGTTTAAACGAAATGAAACACCGTATGCGATAGTTTAGCTTCGTTTGTCTCTTCTTCATAGGCCGTAGCTAGTGCTTGCTGCTAATGTCGCGCGTGCGTGTTTGCGTGCGTGCGTGTGTGTGTGTGGAAATTTTTTGACAGTACCCTGAAAAAAAGGTAGATCAGGAGTCCATTGTAGCAACACACTCGAAATAACTGACTTTTGTTTCGAACCGTAAAAAAATGTAATTGAAAATGTTTTTCAATAATGATTCTTTTGAAATAACCACCTTATGGGTTGGGGAGGGGGATATGAGAGGTTTTAGAATCTAGTTTTTATAGACTATTTACAGTAAAGTGAGCCCTGTGTGAAGCCCTTTCATTTGGAGTAATAGACAATAATCATATTTAATTTTATTCTTAGACGTTAAATTCCAAATGCGGTGGAATATATACACACTATTTATTACTTATAGTATTTTATCGCATATAAGTCGCACGTTTTTTTGTAAAAAATTTATTGAAAACTCGGGGTGCAACCAATAAGTGAGAAAAATTCCTCCAGCCTCGCACTAACATTTCATTTACTCCGAATTCACGGCCCGCGGCTTGATTTCCAAACTCTTCAGCGAACAAAATCACTTTCATTTTGAAACCTGCGGTGTAGGTACTTCGCTTTTCCATTAAGAAACTGTCGCACTTCTTCACTGCCACAACATCAAAACAACACTACATGCGGCGCAAAGACGATATAAGAGAAAGACGTGTAAGTCACTGCTAACATTTGGTACTCAAGAACCAACGCTAATGTGCTGCTATCGCTGTACACTCCACAGAAAGCTTTCGAAAATAATTGATTGTCAGTTATTGGGCAAGAATCGATTCCTTTTATTTGATTTGATTCTTTTAAAATATATTTTTCTGTTAAGGATTGCGAAAGGAATTACATAACGTAAATATTCAAATCCCTTTCTATATTTTGTACGTTTATTTAAAACTCACAAATATAAACAGCAGAAATAATGGTTAGGTTTTTGCTTTTAACATAAATCGTTAGAAATACTTGAATTATATAAAAAGAAAACTTGATAAAATTTTCTTGTAAAAATGTCACTTCAAATTAAATTATATGTTTATAAGTTATTTCTTTTTTCCCAATAAATATATAAACTTCGGCAGTCAAGGCTGCATCTCAAGCTCTATATCAGTACATTCCAAACGAACTACGTCCAACAAACTTGCGACGCACTGTGTCTGCGCTGTAGGCCTGTAGCTATGCTTGGCAACACCGCTTGCTTGCAAGGACACAGCTGCCACATGACCTTTGCCAAAGTCGCATGCATCATCCATCCTTGACGCAGGTCGTGTTGTACAGGATGTACAACAATGATGAGCGCAACCTATAATCAATAAATATTTTTTTTTTTTTTAACATCCTTTGAAAATAATGGTGCGACCTTATATGCAATAAAATACGGTACATGGCAATATTTATTCTAAGAGGTGGTTAAACGTTAAAAAATGGCTGAAAGGAAAAAATAACTTGGTGTTCGCTTTACCATGATCAGCCCATACTGTAATATATACTTTGCAATATTATATGTATATATATATGTATCATAATGTCATATGATAGATATAACATAATGTCATATGATACATATAACATAATTTCATAATATATATATTACATAATGTCATAATGATGCATGTAACATAATTCCATATGTATATGGAATTATGTTCCATATGTATATGGAGTTACATGTGTACATATACATCTACATGCATGCGTCTATATTATATATATAATTTGACGTGTGACGTCTTTTGGAATAGAAACCTTGCTGACCCCCTTTGCGAGCGCCTCTCAGTCGACACGTGCCACGAGGCAGGTGGCGGATCGCAGTTACACGTGTCCTGCGGCTTAGGCCTTCCCTACCACCCTCCCACCCCCCTAC
>NQII01001526.1:24986-111643 GCA_002778355.1 Clitarchus hookeri | reverse complement strand
ACCTTCAGGAACCAGGGCACAGGTTTTGAAAGTCATTGTTCTGCGTTCTACCACCCTCACCCCCTCCCCTAATAATAGAGACACGTGCCAACACTTAAGGAGGGAGGTTGGCGTGCATAAAAACCCCTTTACAAGAGAAGTGGGAAGGTCAGTTGATTATTACCGCCCAGAGTAGTCAGTCAGTTGAAGATCGCCAAGCAGAGAGTTAGGCCAGCCGCGCCAGTGCGGCCAGGGGGGAGGTTCGAACCCCTGGCCACGTCAGTAGAACAGCAGTCCAGTGAGACGGCAGCACCTGCAGGCCTTGCCAAGGCCGCCCATGGCCGGAGCTCACCCTCCACAGCTGACATCATACCAGCAATAGTTAAGTATCCAGTCGCTGCGCAGAGAAGCCCCCCTCCATCACTAAGTCAAGTCGTCCACAGTTAATACGAGTAATCAAATTCAAATTGGAGTTCCGCACCTCTCAAGTGTTGATGTATGTAGTTCTTGTTTAAACTCCACACAATATATTCGTCCTTCAAAATGAAACAGCAAAAGACTACATTATTGCAAACCCCTTAAACTTCAGGCATCTCATAGTCTGTGCCTGAAGGCATTAACTACGACGCTCTAAGTCACCCTGTCTTCCACAGTGGCATAGCGTCAAAATAATGTATATACTGTATTCACGGTAACTTCAAGATTTTCTGAAGCCCTGCTAAAGATCTACTTTCAGGGAGCAGATTATGTATCTTTCTGCAGAATGTAAACAAAAACAGTGACATGTGGGAACTGTCAAATATTTTGTAAACAAACAGTGCCACGTGGGAACTGTCAAATATTTTATTAACAGTGTCCATGTGGGAACTACCAAAATTTATTTTTGAAGAGAAACAATGCCATGTAATCTTAACTGTCATATACTTTAATAAAATTCTCCAAATGTCTAAAAAATGCTAATCAATTTAGCAAAATATTGTAATACATACAAAAAGGTAGATTGAAGTATATATCGGAACTGTTAATTATATAATTTAATTAAAGTTTACTTATTGTATTAAGATTTATTTACATATTTGGTGTAAGGAAAAAGTTAAATTTTACATAATAAACTTTTGGAAGTAGCACTCAGGTTAAAGATTTCACTGTGATAATAGGGTACCATTTATTCTATTTTTTCGCATATAAGTCGCACATTTTATTTTTAAAAAATTTATTGAAAACTCGGGGTGCAACTTATAGGTGAGAAAAATTCCTCCAGCCCCGCACTAACGTTTCATTTACTACGAATTCACGGCCCGCGGCTCGATTTCCAAACTCTTCAGCGAACAAAATCACTTTCATTTTGAAACCTGCGGTGTAGGTACATCTCTGTTCCATCAAGAACTGTCGCGATTCTTCACTGCAACATAAAAACAACACTATGCGGCGGAAAGACGAGTCACGGCTAACATTTGGCACTGAAGAACCAACGCTAATGTGCTGCCATCTCTTGGTCTCCACAAAAAGCTTTCGAAAATAATCGATTATCAGTTGGCGGCGACCAAAATTCGATTCCTTTGCATTCTTTGCGAAGGGAATAACGTAACGGAAATATTCAAATGCCTTTCTATATTTTGCACGTTTATTTGATAAACTGCAGAAATAACAACGCTAATACTAAAATTACATCTTAACCTAGAATTATCTTATAAGTAGAAAGAATGTGTTACGTTAGTTTTATAACCACAATTCAGCGTCTCCAATATCCAATATGGCGTGGTTATACTTCTGAAAAAAACGTGCCCAAACGGACAAGATGGAGTGTATGAGTCCGCTGGACAGACACTGAAATTTATTTAATTTCAATCGATAACAGGGAAATCTTTACCCATGAGTGCTACGTAAAAATGTAAATATATAGTTTAGCAATATTAACTTTACAATTACGGCATAAAATTTATACATATTAATATTTAACCTACGAACTATTTCTTTTCAGCTATAACCAACGTGTCCTTTCATAATCCGTTGTTAATTCGTACGGACTTTTAACAAATTATTATATTTATTGAAAAAATATACTTAAAACAACCAATTTATTTAGTGCTTCAGTGCTAAAAGCAAGACAAAACCTTTTTCCATATAAATTTTTTTTAAACCAATTGAACATGTAACTCCTAAGGTGATTTTTCAAAGGTTCTTTTCAAAAGTATCGAAGATACCGTGAATGGATTATACTAAAATATAAGCATATAAGAACATGCATGTGTGTATATGTACATATTTTTTCTGACATTGTTACTCTAAGACTTCTGAGACCTCACCAAAAAATTGTTTCTTTATGCTGTGAACGGGAGTGGTCACAGAAGGGTTTAACAGGCTTGCAACTGGCACCACATACATTCCTAATGGTGAAATAATTGAGATAAAATAATCATGTTAACATTTCTAGTTAAAGTGAAATACAGGTCAGGTGTTCACTACTTTTCCAACGTTTCCTGTGCAAATGGGCACGTCATTTGCTTTTTGTCAAACCCCCACAGACCTCAAAAAAACCTAATTTATAAGTGAAGTTTATGAACTCTTATCACTATTTTTGGTTCCTTCATTGCAATGACTGGGAAAACTGAAAACATAAATGAGAAAAGTACACCAAATATAATTAGTTACTTACAGTTAATTGTGCATGCATACACACACACAAAGCCATACTTGCCAACTTTTCCGATTTTTCCAGAAGTTTTCCGGATAATGATAATTCTTTACAATTTTTCAAATAACAAAAAAAAAAAAAAAAAAAATTCAGATTTGGAAACTCATTCCGGGAATTTGAAACCTTCTATTATTCGTTAGTCGATAGAACATGTGCGTCTATTGATAGTTCGGGCAGGGAGTGATATTGTGACAATCAGTTGTGGCTATAGGTATCAAAGTTGCAACAGCAGTATGCTTCTACTGCATATGTGTATAAACACTCTTCTCTGTTTTTGTGACAGTGGGAGTAAGAATTGATTTTTTTTATATATACTGACAAATATTTCAAAGCATATCCTGTTGTGCGGTTTTGAGGCTGCAGTGAATATTTTTCGGGTTTATATTCTCATAAAGTGAAAACCTTAGTTTAGGCCTACTATTATTTTTTGCACAGTGATGTTGGGTTGCTTCGCCTGCAATATTTCAACGCTTTTTCTTTTTACTCTGAAATGGTTGCCTGTTTGAAACAAAACAATTTTTTTCTTTTTTGTTTTCAAGACATGACTGTTTTGTTTACGCTTGGAAAATAACTATCGTCATTTGTGTTATCGAAGCCTTCCGCTTCCCGTTTATTAGGTAGGGATGCAAATAAATAGAACTTTAGGAGTTGTTTTGTGTTTATGTAATTTTGAACACCTTCTGATAAATAACATGTTACCAAAATGAGTGCAACAAAGACAAAACAGTATTCGCGTATTACTACCTTGAAAAGAGTGGGAAGCTTAAAGAAACCTTAAAAAAGTTTCAAGTATTGCATGGATGTTAACCATAGCTCTACCTGTGGTCAGACTGGTGCTCAGAAATTGATGCCATGATCCACAGATTCTGGCAATATAAATCAAAACTTTGCTGAGATGGAAATCATAAGCAGGATATCAAAAAAGAGATAATTTCCTACAGATAGTGACCCATCTCCAAGCAGCAAAAAATAGTCACATGGTGTAAAAGGAAATGAGCTTAGGCAAGAATGCTTCCTGAGTGATGCTAATCGAGAAGAAATGTTATTTATGAATTATTCATCTCCACTCAAAGAAGAGCTGTGCTTGTTTTTATTGAATGTTATTCCAGTGTACGTTAAATATAATGTCATTTTGCAGTCTTCAGTCCCACAAATCTATCTGTTAAATTAATTAATGAGTTATTTATTGCAAGAATTGATGGTGAAATTTGTGAAACTGAATATTCTTAAAGCTTCTGTCTTGCTAGAAGTTAATTATCATTTCAATGAAAATCGGCGGCAGAACCATGATTTGGTAATTGGGAGTGCATCATCTGACAAGATGAGTTTATTGACAGAAAGTGTTACAAAGAAGTTTTATTTGTCTGTCAGAAAGTATTTTGTCACCTCTTGTGATTACGCATTCAGAAAATTTATATTCAGAAGTAAAGTTGAAAAGAAAGCCAATGTTTCTGCAATGTTAAATTCTTTGTAGAATTATTCCCATTTCTGTTGTCTGTAAATGACAAAGAGACCAGAGATGATGCATAGATGTGCTTCACAATCAATTCTCCCTTCTTCAGCTGGAAGATCTAACCTCCCTGGTTATAATACTGAAGGTACAGAGGTAGATAAGTGAGTACAAATATCAGAAATGTCATGTATTGGCGGGAAACCTAAGTAAGACAGAATACGTAGTGTTAGTTCTGCTGGAAATTTTAGCCATACCACACAGCAATGCTGAATGTGAAAGAGTGTTCAGTCTTGTAAAAAAGAACAGAACTCAGTTTCATTCTCTAATGCCATGTAATGACCTTGAAAATGTTTCTGCTATTATTAAGTGTAATAATGTGAAATGTGTCACTAAATGTCTGTTCATAACAGACATTTAGTGACACATTTCTGCAGGCAGCAAAAAAAGCAACGGTTAAATCCCTAACAAGTCAGAATGACTGAATTCCTTGAAAAACAATGAATTGTTTTTGTAGTATTGATGAATCTTTTTTTATATTATTTCTTGCATGTACTTAAAACTGTGAAATCCCTTAAAAGTAATAATGTCTAATTTTCTAGGAACTATAGCGAGTTATTTTCGTAGTGTTGGTTTCTGTGGACTTCAATTTATTTGAATGTGAATTTTCTTCAGATTATAAGGTGAGTGAGATACATTTATTTATTGTGTGCATGCAATCCTGTTCTCATGCATTTGAATTGCAATCTTATATTTTCAAAAATTTTAATAAATACATGATGCCACGTAGCTGTATAACATAGCCAGGGTGCCTGGACTGAATTTAAGACCAAAACTTTTTATTTATTTATTGGAATTGCAGCGCATTATTTAAGCAAATTGTAAAGTTTTGAAATGTCTTTCTAGTTTCAATTTTGGAAAGTTGGCAAGTATGCGAAACTGTAAGGAATTTATTATTTTTAATGTAAATTCACTGCATTCAAAAGACTAAATATTGTTAAGATATAGGAGACATGATAAAAGTAATACTTAGAGGTAGAGCTGTGCCAATTCAAGTTGTCTTCTGCTGAATTTGCTTATGTAGATGAATCGGCACTTCTGCCTATGTATGAACTGCAGATAATTTTCCACCAAATTGACAAATACAAAACATAGTGTTGCTGTAGTTCTGAGTTATTCTTCAATATAAATAATTGATAAAATTTTGCCTTTTTGAACATTGGCAGTTTTCCTGTGTAAAGAAGTCTGCTTTCACCACCAGTACATGACATTTTGAACAGAAAGTCTCATTGAAAAATATGCTCAACTTCCACGTACACTGTCAACTATGGTACTTCATAGTGGCAGTCTTATCAGAAGCTATGGGTAAGGGTTGGAGGCAGGGAGAAACTCGTCAGGCCGGTGTTGCTCATGCCAGCTGGCAGGTTGTACTTTGCACTGCAATTGGGATTGGAAAATTAAGCTGTAGGAACTGGCTGTTTCTGTTCACTGAGGCTAAACCCACTCAGTGTGTGGAAGGTACGAGCGTAGCGTTGAAGCAGTAGACACGTATTTTCTGAAAATTTACTATATTCTGTACCATATAAGAAGGCCACTTTTTGACAGCTCGGCGAAAGTAGCGCCACTGTTTACATCTGACTACGTATCCTTCCGCCATCAGCTGGTCTGTCAAGTCGGGGCTGTATTTTTTATCAACACGCTGTCAGCTAATCCACTTCTCATTGTACTGTAATGCTAAACAAATTTTAAGATATTTTAAGACACGTCGGTCTAAAAAAATAAGCAGGTTATAAAAGTAAAAATATAAAATGTTGCAAATAATTAAATATTTGCTAACTCTTTTTTAATTTGTCAGAGATAGTGAATTTGGGTTAACATTTGCGAGATGGTCTGTTGTATCTATTATCACACTTTGGACGTTATAGCTAATATATTAGAGTTGGAAATATGAGACGTGGAATAACGTTAGAATTGCTTAAAAACTATTCACGCGTGTCTACATAACTTTCTAAGGAAACAAGGAGATGGGTTTCGAGAGAACAATATGGCGTATAATTTACGTAGACGAACGATTACCGGCCGAATATAAATAACTTGTACTCCAAATCATTGTAGATTAAATATGTTACTCTAAAAATTATGCAGAGCTCGTGGAAAAATATAACTATTGGTATCTGTTTGTAAATTCGTTATATGTCGCACAGAAAGCGGTTAATTTCTGTCTGGTAATAGCTCGCATAATATCCGAGAGATAGCGCGCACAGCACGTCATGGCGAAGCTTGAGGAACCCTTTTTTTGGTCAACGGATAGCGTATTTTCTAAAGTTGATAGTTCTTATATTACGGGCTGAAAAAATATTTCAAATTCGTGTCGTTTCTTCAAATTATAAAAAATTAATAATTCAACGATATTATGCAATATTTTTGTATGCTTTTGGAATTAATATCAAGGACGTATTGAAAGCGAGGTTGGAGATGGATGATACAACGTGAAAAAGCTTTCTGAAGTTAGCACAACTTCAGAAAACTTTTCCACATTGTATCATTCTATTGTACATTTCATTTTGAGCACCTATACATAAATACATTATCACGAAGTTTAGTTTTTAACACTAACAACCATTGTTTTGTGACCTTGTAAAATAAAATGTATTAATAATTCTAAGAACTCTTTCTTATCCGCGTTTTTTTCTGCTTTTCTGATGTGCATCAGCAGTGCACTCAGAATAGCCAGCGTAATTTTAACTTTCATTCGTGCATCAGCTGATACAGGATTTTGTAAATGGCACTTTGTTTGTTTTGTATACCTTAATTGCCACTCACTGACTGTCAGAAAGTGGCCTTTTTATACGATATGGACCATACCAAATTAACAGACAAGTAAAAATTCTTAGAAATTTTGTTTCCTTATTTTGGTATAGAGTGTCACAATGATAAATACCCATTTTTTGTTACAGAGTGCCTATAGTTTGTATCAAAACTGTAACATTTTCACTACAAAGAAGATATTTTTTTAACTGTACTTAAAAAAATACTGCTAACATTATTTACAAAACTTTCAACGTGTCCTCACAATTGTAGAGTGCGTATTAGTGTACAAGAAGCCACTCTGTGCCATGTGAAATAGTTACCGTAAAAATGACTTGTCATTTTTGTGAACAGTGAGAATGGCGCTATCCTCCCTACAGCAACCTCTTAGGCAAGGTGCCGCGGCAGTTTCAGTAACTTATTACTGGACACAATACATCCAACAATATTTTTATATTATTTACAAAAATCTATAGTCATACATTTTGTCCTAATTAAAATATATATTTAATTATGTTGCCCAATGGTTATACTGTGGTAGACTTGAAGTCTACAGCCCTTGCTTGTTGAATGTGAATATTAGTTTTTTTTTTACATATTCCATACTAAGGTTTTGTGAAATTCACTATTAATTTATTTGTAATGTTACACTCTAAACCTGGAACAGTGAGAATTAAGCCAAATCAGTGAAAACCAGTGAAAATTGAACAGCTGGAGTGCCATATAACTAATTAATATGATGGCCGAATTGCACTGATTTATTTGTGATCCCCACAGAATGTTGAGAATTCCACTATCATAAGTCACTTGTTTCTGGTTCATTTGCTTGATTTGCCAGTCTGAATTAGTTTACCATCTGACTTTGGGACTTTTATTTCACTGATTCGAGCTTAGAGTGTACAGAAATATCTGGATACTAATTTCCAAAGAATGCCTTGTACAAATAAAATAAATTACGGTCTCTATCGATAAAACGTGCTGATATATACATGTACTCTAATATAGATGTACTCTAGTCGTAATGAAGTTGATTGAAGACCTACATGCCAGTGAAAATTTAATGAAAATAATTCTTACTAGTTCTTGCATCAGGTCAGTACAATGTTATTGGGGCAGCTGGATATAAATACTAATGTCAACACAATATTTAGGAACCAGTTTACTCTCGAAGTTTACGTGGAAATGAGTAAGTATGCAATGTGTTTCTTGCAATGCAGCGCAGGACTGTTCAATATAAATGTGTGCTCTCACTGTCCTGTAATAATAATATAGAACTACAATGAGTATAACAGGAGCATGGATATAATTGCTATGTATTTACGTGTCACTTTTTCAAGGTAAGATACACATTGTTTTTTTTTTGTTAATAAACCACAGACGTCCTTTCCTCTGTAGTCAGCATGATAATAATAGATGGGTGCATCCCTGGAGTGAATACGAACTATAGTACGCTTGCTGAATTTGCACTGTGTGATATAAAATAAAGCTGCTATATGGTCAGTTGTTATATACAATGATGTGTGTTAATTACATAGAATAACTTTCCACTGTATTCACTGTTTTTTTTTTTTTTATAAAATAAAGATGCACACACTTATTCGTGAAATGAACTACTGAAACATTGGAGGTTCTAAATATTTCTGAGGAGTAAAACAATAATTATGTTTATAAAATAATAATTTTTACATAATAATGTAATACAATATAAATATTTTTTGTAAGCCGTATTGTCAATAACCACATGATCGGCGTGTTTGATTTGCTTCATGAAAGTAGTACTACAGATTTTTAATTCATGCCAAAAATTCAGGTTGAACATCTTATTTCAAAATACCCAAAACGATGAGAAATAACAAAGCGGCAGCCGGAAGGGAGAGTTCCGTAAATAAAACTTTTTAGCTGTCCCATGTAAGGAATATTATTTCCTTGTACACTGGAGAGCCAAAAAGACTGATATAGCTGTGCGTATGCAAATAACAGAGATATGGAACCAATCAGAGTAACGTGATGCTGTCGGCAGCACCTATATAAAACAACAAGCATCTGGCAAAGTTGCTAGATAGATTACTGCTGCTACAATAGCAGGTTATCAAGATTTAAGTGAGTTTAAACGTGGTGTTATAGTCGGCGCACGAGAGATGGGAGATAGCATCTCCGAGGTAGCAAAACAATTAGGATTTTTGCGTACGACCATTTCACCAGTGTACCTTGAATATCTGGAATCTGGTAAAACATCAAATCTTCGACATCGCTACGGCCGGAAAAAGATTGTGAACTAACGGGACAAACAACGACTGACGAGAATCATTAAACGTGACAGACGTACAACCCTTTCTCAAATTGGCACAGATTTCAATGCTGGGGCATCAACAAGTGCGCAAACTATTCAATGGACCATCATTGATATGTGCTTTCGGAGCCGATGGCCCACTCGTGTATCGTTGTTGCCTGAACGACACAAAGCTTTACGCCTCGCCTGGGCCCACCAACACCACCATTGAACTGTTGATGACTGGAAACACGTTGCCTGGTCTGACGAATCTCGTTTCCAATTGTATCGGGCGGATGGACGTGTACGGGTATGGAGACATCCTCATGAATCCATGGACCCTACATGTCAACAGGGGACTGTTCAAGCTGGTGGAGGCTCTGTCATGGTGTGGGGATGTGCAGTTGGGGTGAAATGGGACCCCTGATACGTCTAGATACAATTGGCAGGTGACAGATACATAAGCATCCTATCTGATCACCTGCACCCATTCATGTCCATTGTGCATTCCGACGGATGTGGACAATGGCAGCAGGACAGTGCGACACCGTATACACTCTTCTGACTTTGGAAAATTCCATTGGCCACCTAAATCACCAGACATGAACATTATTGAGCATATCTGGGATGCCTTGCAACGTGCTGTTCAGAAGAGATCTGCACCGCCTCACACTCCTATGGATTTGTGGGCTGCCCTGCAGGATTCATGGTGTGAAATGTCTCCTGCATACCTTCAGACATTAGTTGAGTACATGCCACGTCGTCTTGCGGCACTTCTACGTGCTCGCGGGGCTACTCGAAAAACAATTATTTCTGTATGTAATATTTCATAATACAGGCAGTCCTCTACTTTCGCGCATTCGACTTTCTTACAATTCGCGCTTTCGTACATTGGTTTCTTACACCATAAATTCGACTTTTGCGTGTTTGCTTCGTTCTTTCATACATAACCAAAAATAATATCGCGCGCATGCCTCCACGAGAAACGTAAACATCAAAGATATATGGATTGTTTATATTCTGTAGGTTTTGTCTTTGCAAATAATATTGCAGCAAAGTTGACCTATACTACGTAGAGGCCTCTGGTGTGGATATACGGAACTGTTTCCGATATAACTGAACAAACATGCAGTTGTATGTCTGATGTGTTACTACGCTATGGTGATTCTACGTATTAATGCCGTTCCTGTTTAGAACTTCCTTTTTTTTTGTTAGGGTTTTTAGTTTCCTTTGAAGTTAATTTTATATCCATTTTTTTTTTTTTTTTTTTTTTTATCTATTGGTGCACGTACATAATTATTACACTACGCAATGAATAACAAACGTAAAAACGAAAGTAATGAAGACTCAGTGTGTAAGAAACAAAGAAAACATGTTGTAAATAGTGTACAAACGAAATTAGACATCGCGCAATCAGAAAGTGGCAAATCACTTGCAGCTATAGGACGGTCTTTCAACCTGCGCCGATCCACTGTGCGTTCTATTGTAAAAAGTAAAGGAAATATAAGGGACTATGTTATAAATTATGGAAATCTTTCTTCTAAAATAATTTCAAAACGGAGGGGTGCAGCGATGGAAGAGATGGATCTTTACAAGTGTGGTTAGATGATCCAACACCAGAAAAATATCCCTATCAGCCTTGCAATAATTCAATGCAAAGCTCTCAGTTTATTTGAAGATTGGAAAAAACAGCTTGGTGAGTCAACTGCTAATGCTCCAGAGTTTGAAGCGAACAAAGGCTGGTTTGACAAGTGTAAGTCAAGGGCAGGACTGCACAACATAACATTTACAGGGGAATCTGCCAGTGCGGATATTGAAGCTGCCGAAAAATTTATAAAAACTTTTGAGAACATTGTTGACGAGGGAAATTACTCATCTCACCAAATTTTTAATGTTGATGAGACGGGCTTATTCTGGAAAAAAATGCCTTCAAGAACTTACCTGGCAAAAGAAGAGGTTGTTGCACCTGGACACAAGGCATCTAAAGACAGACTGACACTTCTAATTGGTGGTAATGCTGCAGGAGATTTTAAACTATAACCTCTGTTAGTGTACCACTGTGAAAATCCCAGGGCTTTATAAGGATACCCTAAAGAAACACTGCCAGTCATATGGAAATGGAACTCAAAAGCTTGGGTTACTTCAGCATTATTTAAGGACTGGTATGTAAATAATTTTGTCCCTGAAGTGAAAAATTTTTGTAAGCAAAAGAATTTGGCATTCAAGGCATTGTTAGTGTTGGATAATGCACCCAGACATCCACAAGCATTGAGAGATTTATGTCCGGAGGTAAAGGTCATATTCTTGCCCTCAAACACCACAAGTTTAATCCAGCCAATCGATCAGACTGTTATTTCAACTTTCAAAAGATATTACATGAGGAGAATAATCGACAAAGCTGTCAGGGCAACAGATGGTGATGGAAGACCCATTCTAAAAGAATTATGGAAAAACTACAATGTCCTTAATGCTGTCACTAATATTTCTGTNTGTCCTTAATGCTGTCACCAATATTTCTCTCTCTTGGAAAGAAATAAAGTCATCTACAATGAGTGGTTGCTGGAATAAATTGTGTCCTTACCTGGTGCCAAATTTCAGAGGTTTTGAGGAGACCCCAGAAAGGGCAGTCAAACAAATTGTTAAAGTTATGCATCAGCTGGATCTTGAGGTTACTTCTGAAGATGTTGATGGCCTCACATTCAGAGCCATTGACAAATGAAGATCTACTTGCTCTTCAAGAGGCAAATTCATCAGCATACACAGCTGCTCGAAATAATGGCTGTCCAGGACAACCAACAAAAACCCTTACAGGGAAAAAAATCAACAATGCTTANTCAACGATGCTTTAAAAAACCTTGAAGATTTTTTAAACATCATTGAAGAAAATGATCCAGATGAAGAGAGAAGTTCTCGAGTTCGTCAAGTTGTTGAAGCAGCTACAATGTGCTACAGACAATTGTATGAAAAGAAGAAGGGGGCGTTCAACTGTCACTAAATAACTTTTTCTGCAAAGCTGATAAGTTATCTACACCAGGTCCCAGTGATTGTTAAACCGACTACGTACAATTCCAAAGAGAGCTGAATCTGTATGTATGTATGTATGTATGCATGTACCCACTGCAATTAGTAAAATGTTTGTGTTTGTAAAATGTGTCTTTTCAATTGTTTGAACTATTAGCTATATATTTAAACACTTTTAAATAACTTTGATGCATGATCTTGTTTCTTTGTGTGTAAATATATTGTTTTGAATAATTTTTTTTTGTTTAGTTTAGTTTTTTTTTTTTTTTCCCATCTAGGAACGGAACCTCATTTATCACATTAAAATAAGGGTTCTACTTTCATACATTTCAACTTTCATACACAAATTTAGGAAAACATTGTGTATTAAAGTAGAGGACTGCCTGTATAGGCCATTCACTGTTACTTCACACTTTTCTGATTCCCTGTTAAAGTTCTACCTTTGGTTACCGATTACATATCCTTCTGATGCATGTAAACTTAAACACTGCCATGTGACTACGTTTTAACTGTCAAATGCTTGTTTACCGTTTTCAGCTATTCAAAAATTTTAGCCATGTTTCTGAAACCATATGGTAAGAATTTCCACAACGTAAGCCTATAACCACATCTATTTCAACTTTATGACTTTTTAACAATGTCTATGTTGATGATAATTGTTAGAGTTATTATTTTTAATTGTTATCATATTTGTTATACGCGACATAGCATATTACACATAATACACTTTAATATTTTGCAGCGTCTGTGTTTAATCCTGTTATAATTGTAGAAGAAAGAAGTGTAGTATTTAAACCCTTGTTATCAATGCGTGTTGGGTTATGTCGTTAAAAGGACGGTCTTAGTTGGAATAAAAATTAAAACAAAGGAATAACCAGTCCAAAGAAAATGCACAGAAAATATAAGCACAAAACTTGTAACGCTTATTTATTGTACGTAGCAACAACAAACTTAAAAAATAATGGTGAACATGCACATAAATGGGCCCACTGTTACTTTTATTCCGCTCATATTTATATTTTTTGGTAGCTATTGTTTTCTAGGTTTATTTCATTATTTATTTAAATTTATCTGGTTGGGCTTTGTATTTTGTTGGGGTTGTGGTAATCATGCAAATCACAGAAATGTAAGCACGTTGCACAATTGTGTTTCAAACACCTACGTCAAGATTACGATGATGTGATAAACAGACGTGACTTTCAAACAAATATTTCGTATTAAGAACAGTTTGCGGTTAAAACGTATACATTTCACACGTCCAATATTTGCAATATCACACACACACACGCATGCACGCACATACACAGAGAGACAGATAGATAGATAGATATATAGATAGATCCAACGTAGCGTAGATAGATAGATATATAGATAGATCCAACGTAGCATAGATAGATAGATATATAGATAGATCCAACGTAGCGTAATGACAACAATACTTTTCACACACACACACACACACACAACGGTCACATCTCAGTTTACAGTTTATCTATTCCTGCTGTAGAATAACGTATTTATCACAACATCGTTACTTGCCTATGTAGGTTTAAAAAACACAATGAGTACGAGTTTGACGCTTTGTTCAGAAACACGTCATGTTCGGTCGGTATCGCCAGTCGCCACTTCTGCCAACTTCGCATTTGTAACAGTCCTGTTATCACATCTAAATGTATTATAATAAGTATTCAAGCAATAAAATCTTGTTTCAATTGTAAATTGAAAATTCAAAAATCATTATTTTGCTTAAAGAAGTATGAAATATGCAAAAATTGTAAACATGTATATTTTTCCTGCGAATACAGGTGCTGCAAAACTTCCAGAGAGAGAGGAAGTGAGAGAATCTCCGTTCAGTCTATTGAATTTTCTCCTTAGGGCGAAAAAAACACTATGTCACTAGGGCTTACGCACTGAAATTTGCCCTGATATTTTTAACTGTAACAATGAAATATGTTTCGTTCAGTGCTACCTAAACATTTTAATATATATCAATAGGCAACGTTTAATTTACAAATAGCATACCAAAAAGCTAGGTAAAAACAATATTTATCTGTGAACTATTTCTTACTAGCCGTTGCCAACACATCACTTCTCTTACTGTTTTTAATTCGTATTTAATACAAAATAAATATTACAAGTTATAGAAGACATTAAGTTGAAGTTGCATTTATTGAAGAATACAGTACTTTAAAGTTAATCACAATGTTATATACTTCTGGTATGCAAGTTATTGAAAAAGAGGTGGACATGTTACGTCTAAAGTGATTTTTCAAAGGTTCGTTTCAAAACAGAAGAAGAAAAAGTGAATGGACTAAACAATTATTTACTTATGGACAAGCGTATTTTTCAAACCTTTTATTTCATATGGATTCCATTTATGAACTATTTTCTTTCAGATTACAGTTTGCCTTCAGAAATAGTTTTCCTTTGATATTCAATTTCTATAATTTCTTTACGTAATGTCATTCGTTTTCAGAACAGGTTGTAATGTTGCTGCCTCACGTTCTTGCCGCCATATTTGTAATGATGCAGTGTCTGGTATTGACGGCTGGAAGTTACAACTCAGTTAGCTCAGTCGTAGCAGCATGAAACTCTTTAAAAAGGTGCCAATGAAATAATTTCAAGTTCTTGTATGTTTTTCTATATTTTAATTTATTAATCAGTTGGAACAGTTCACATACAACTTTTAGGTATGCCGAGTATGAACAGGTTCACAGATAAACAGACAAGTACAGAGCAGCGCCACAATCGTTTATTGACTATTCATTTACTTCTCAAAAACTTGCCTCGCAAGAAGAAAATACGATGGCAGCGACCTCCCACACCGGCTGAGAATTAAATGAGCAGACTAAAGTTGCTGGTGTGGGGGCAATTTGCCCTGCATGACACGGCTTCTGCGAGTCACTGGTTGTTGTCTGCTGGAGCACTGGGTGTCGACTGCTGAACGGCAATAGGCACACTAGTATTTGTAGCTGCATGCCTATCGACCCCCTCTACCCAGAGCATCAAACACAACCAAATATGGGCATAGCGTGTGTCGCCACGCACTCTCTTCCCACGCTTTCCAAACTGTGTCGTAGCAAAAGATACTCAAACCTTCTAGAACAAAAACTGCAGACGCAGTTTAGAAATCTTCTATCACCAATGCTGACACGGATCAAAAACTAAGATTTTGTGAAACTGCAACCGGATGCCAGATAAACAAAACTACTACGGCTTTGATTTTCAATCCTGAAAATATTTTACAATGCCTGGCAAAGCGAAAGAAAATGAACCGCGTATCTCAAAAATTAATAATACTGTGTCATTGCAATGTAATAAATCTTGATTCACACAGGAATAAGAATATAAACACTGAAGAGCCAAAAAAACTTGTACACCTGCCTAATTTTGTGTAGGGCCCCCGCGAGCACGCAGAAATGCCGCAAGACGATGTGGCATAGACTCGACTAATGTCTGAAGGTATGCAGGAGGCATTTCACACCATGAATCCTGCAGGTCAGTCTACAAATCCATAGGAGTGCAAGGCGGTGGAGATCTCTTCTGAACATGCTCAATAATGTTCGTGTCTGGTGATTTAGGTGGCCAATGGAAGTGTCTAAAGTCAGAAGAGTGTTCCTGGAGCCATTCTGTAGCAACTCTCGACGTGTGGGGTGTCGCATTGTCCTGCTGGAATTGTCCATGTCCGTCGGAATGCACAATGGACATAAATGGGTGCAAGTGATCGGACAGGATGCTTAGGTATCAGTCACTTGTCAGATCTAGACATATCAGAGGTCCCATTTCACCCCAACTGTACATGTCCCATACAATGACAGAGCCTCCACCAGCTTGAACAGTCCCCTGTTGACATGTAGGGTCCATGGATTCATGATAATGTCTCCATACCCGTCCACGTCCATCCGCCCGATACAATTGGAAACGAGACTCGTCAGACCAGGCAACGTGTTTCCAGTCATCAACAGTCCAATGGTGGTGTTGGTGGGCCCAGGCGAGGCGTAAAGCTTTGTGCGTTAACAACGGTACACGAGTGGGCCTTTGGCTCCGAAAGCCCATGTCAGTGATAGTCCGTTGAATAGTTCGCACGCTGGCACTTGTTAATGTCCCAGCATTGAAATCTGTGCCAATTTGAGAAGGGTTGCATGTCTGTCATGTTTAATGATTCTCGTCAGTCGTCGTTTGTCCCGTTCGTTCACAATATTTTTCCGGCCGCAGCAATGTCGAAGATTTGATGTTTTACTGGATTCTCGATATTCATGGTACACTGGTGAAATAGTCGTACGCGAAAATCCAAATTGTTTTGCTACCTCGGAGATGCTATGTCCCATCTCTCGTGCGCCGACTACAACATCACGTTCAAACTCACTTAAATCTTGATAACCTGCCATTGTAGCAGCAGTAACCAATCTAGCTGCTTTGTCAGACACTTGTTGTCTTATATAGGCGCTGCCGACCGCATCGCGTTACTCTGATTGGTTCCACACCTCTGTTATTTGCATATGCATGCCTATACCAGTTTTTTTGGCTTTCCAGTGTACATAGAATCACAAAAAAATTTTAATACATAAATCAATTATATTGAATGTTTATAAACCAACATGTGTAAAAATCAGTATTACTAAAAACTTAAAAAGTAACCTTTGTCTTGTGTATTTTTGTTGTTGCTTTTGTATATTTAATTTTAACATATTCCATTGCATTACTCAGGGTGGTATCATATACGTCTCATAAGAAACTTAAGCTCTAACGGTTAATATGCAAAATACATATGTTAGTTTTTTCAATAATGTATCATATTTTTACTACTTATTAGTGGTAGTGCACACTAATGTTGTTATGTATAGGATGTATTCTGTATCATATAAATATTCCTACAATGATTTAATGGTTGAGGGGTTTTATATTTTTTAAAATCCTCCAAAATGTAAGTGGAGTGTTAGAGGTATGAATTAGGTATGATACCTACATGTGCCTCAAGCCTAATAATACTTGTGCAATATGTTTGTCAGTTGTTTATATTTACTTGTAACTTATTACCACTGGAAATCAGTTATGGTAAATAATTTCAAGTTTTTTTATATAAATATCTTTTAAAAGAATGTGAGTTTGGACTAGCATTAACAGCCTGATTGCTTTTTCTTCTTCTTCTTCTAAATTTATAATGAAAACAATTTTTCAATAGAGAAAAAATTACAAATTTAATTAATTTTTTTTATTCTGTTTTTTTGACAGTGTTAATTGAACTTGTTGCTATGAATCAATCTACACAATACAATTTTGTTTTCAAAGCCTACTTTAGACATTAATGAATATTATTGTTATCTTCATTCACATAACTGTGCCAAGACTGACCGGTTCTAATACAGGTAACATGCGCCAGTCGTGATAGTCTGTGCAAATAATCATCTTATTTATGGGTATTTTATCTTAGCAGTGACAACAAAAACACACATGTAAAGACTGCTCTTGTCAATACCTCACCTTAGCCCGTTTTATCGTGTAAGCTGTTGCAATCGGTTATTAAAGATAATAAAACATCATCGGTCATGGGTGTCACAGTGTCACGGTTTAAAATGAGTGTGGCCAATGTGTCATAATAGGTAACAAATTACAGCTGCATTACTCCTTGTAATAGCACTGACAGTAACATGCACGCACACGACAGAAAACATATACATTAAAATCTGTATAATAGGTTTTACAACTACAGTATTATAATTAAACATGCTGTTGAAGACTGCAAAAAAATTCCTTTTTTATAACTGCTTCTCAAATTTAAATGTTGGGAATAATTTCCAACATGATTTAATAGTAAAACAAAACCATAGGTTGGTTATGCTAAAAATTATTAAAAAATTGTAATTGTTTTTAAATACATCACTTTTCTCTTTTTTCCTTGTTTTTAAAAATTATACAGAATATAACTATAGTCGGTTCAGGACTGGAAGAGACTTTCTTGAAACCCTGCTAAAGATCTACTTTCAAGCCCATTTCGTATCCTTCTGCCAAAGGTAAACAAGCATTGCCATGTGGCAGTCACATGGCAATGTTTACATTCAATATTTACATTCCACTGTGTGTGTAAATGTGTTTGTACATGCATGTACCCATTATAAACGTAATGTATATATTATTAATGGATATTCCACAAGCGTAAAGTTTTTAATCTTGAGAATTTCACACAAAAGAGTATGCAATGCCAGAGAAAAACATTTCATTCTATAAACCCAAAATGTGAGTATTTTGATGAATCGATAGTTGTTGTCTATTTACAATCAATTGTTAGTGACTTTCGATACATTCCCGTACATTGAAAGCAAGATCATTAGTATTGATCGAAATTGCTACAGACGTTAAAATGGCGTTGTGGTAGACTGACTCGGATGTTTCGTGCAATTGTAAAACGTTATTTGAAAATGGTTATGATGGTTTTCGGAGGACGGCAGAGTTTGCGAGGGAAGGATTCTACTTCTTCGACAATGTGAAAACAATTCTTATGTGCAAATACTGCAACGTTAGAATAGAGTGGCAAAGGACAGACACGTGCACGAAACACATAAAAACAAAAGGAATCGGTACAACGAGAAAGTGAGCACAAATTAAAATCATACGTTATTAAAAACAAATAATAAAAAGCTGATATTAGTAAAACAAGGCAAATAAATGAATTATTATATGTTAAACAAGATAATCGCACAAATTCTCTGGCACATATGTCAACCTCATTCCGCCAACAACACAAGGAACGAAGGTTAGTAAACAAATGGCCGCGTTACTTTCACCTTGATCGTGATCATGTGACTATGCAAGAAACGTTGAAATCTAAATACGTTAGCATCGCGTCATTAATAATTGGCATAATAAGATACAAGTCTTTTTGACACCCATTTGTAAGCGATACATTAACAATTACGTTAAAACTTTTGGAACTATTTCTTTTCTTTGTGCTGGCAACCTATCGGCATAACTGTATCCGCGCTCGCCACTGTTTGTAATGTTATAGGCATGTCGCTAACTGCTAGGGTGTTTCATAGGTTGATTTTCAAAAGTGTCTCCCAATCGCAAACCGACTATAGTTTGAAGAGATTCATTTCAGGACAAGATGGAATTTAAATTCTTGTAAATTAATGTTTTATTGCATTTTGATGAGTTGTTGATTACACATGTCCTGCAAAACTCTTATCCACTTAAGAGTCTGTATCACATGCCAAGGAACTGTGTGGTGCAGTGTGTCAAAATTTTTAAAATTACACTGACGCTGTTGAACATGTATCATTTCAGTTTAAGAAAAAAAGGAGATAGAGGTTTAAAGAATGCTCCTACTATTTCATTTTGTTACAATATTAATGGGTAATTAGATATAAATCGCTTTAAAAAGGCAGTTTTCCACCATTCTATACTGTCTTTTCTGACAAACACACCGCACAAATTTTTAAAGTGTTTTAACAGAGTAGTAGAGTGGTTATCAACAAGAAACTTTGCCGCTTTGTCATCCATCATAACCGAGGAAAATTTCCTCCATCATCACTGTAGAAAATTTCAAGTAATTTTGATAATGCGGAGATGCTGCACACGTTTCTTGGGTGTTGTCGATGCGCACAGAGCAGCCGTGGTCGTGCGAAGATAAGACAATGCAGCGTAAGAAGAGTCAAGGAGGAGATGATTACACCTCGTTATCTCTGCCATGGTCTTGGCTGGCAACAGGAAAACAGGTAGGAAAAGCAAAGACGTGTGAAACGCTTAGTGCAAGTAGATATTGAACATCCTTCCTGTCACACCAAGCGGTACGCATTCTGTTTAGCAATCGCCATGTCGCACGACCACCGAGTGAAGAAAAACAAAATGGTTTTTGTCTGTGCCCAGAAATGACTAGCATCATATGGCTTTATAATAGGAACAAAATGTAAGTAATGTGAAAATATGCCAACAACAGTTGTGAGTTTCACAGTTAAAACAATCAAAGAAGTTGTACCAAACATATGTTAACTTTATATTTTATTGATTTTATTATTCATTTAGCAAGTATATAAAGTTGATTTCAAAATTTCGGATTTCTCTCTTAAATATTTTTCGTTGCATACGTAGGGGAATTTCATTGTCATTAAAAACAATAAACAGATGTAATATGTATTTACAACCACACAAACATGCACGTGCACACACTCACATAGTATATTTTACACATAAGTTTTATTCAAGTACAGAGAATGTCCAAGAATACTTGTGGGCCACACTAGCAGACGATAATCAGACCATTTCGACCAGTAATACTGTAAATATACCACCCAACCATTCCTACGAAATAGTATGATATAACATACCATCCATATCATTTCTTGTAATCTCGCTTTAAAATTATAGCTTCTAATTAAATTCTCCATCTCGCATTGCAGGATTAGTGGTAGGCCGAGAGCGAAACTAGGAACAATAACAACATTCTTAGTAAACATGAATTTAAAAATTAACTGTTCAAGTATGCATCATTACTAAAAAATCATTCGGTTTGATTCTCTATTTTTTTTTGTTATTATAGTAAAACATATAATTTATCATCTATAAATGATAATGTAAATAATGTATGTTGAATTTTTCTGGGACAAAATATTTTCCTGTATACAAAAAACAAAAGATCTGCAAATCCTTACTTCACCATAACATATTATTCTTCGCCTACAACATGACATTATTTTGGGATTGTTTATAACATTTTCTTATATAAGAGTTTTTGATAGTCAAGTATGTTTATATATTTTGTTCTTTTTATTCACTCTGTAGACATTTCATGTTTATTTTTAACTTTTTTTCATATCATATAAACATTATTCCTTTTACAACTATTACTATTTTCACATTTGATATGTTTATTCAGATTATACGCACATAAAACTTATTTTTAGATTACTTGGTAAACATACTTTTTTGTCTAAAGCTACAAGTGTGTTTTTTTTTTTTTTTCAAAAATTGTTTTATGCTTTTTTTGTATGCATATAAAAGAAGGCACATGTGATGAAATAAAAACAAATCATGTTGGTTAAATGGATTTCATTTTTCATTTACAGCAACATGTATAATTTTGCTATTTAGGAAATACTTAAAAAAATTACATAGGTTACCTATTCAGAAATTTTTTGTACACACAGACGGAATACTAACATTTTGTTTTCTATGCTACAAAACAGCTCTGTTACAACAGTTACAGATTCAGAAAGTGATTCAGAAAGTGTGTTGTATGTACGTACACAGATTAAAACAGTCAGCTTTCCAATTTTTTATATTATTAGTTAACATATATTTTACTAGGTTTGGGGCTGAGCCGATACCGGTACCAATATATCGAAACCGGCCGATATTGTAATTATCGGAATTGTTTGCAATTCATGTTTAAATCACCGATATTATAACCTATATTTTGCCCTAAGAATTTAAGATGATTCCTTTTTCATCTTGCCATAATTGGATTGGATTAGCGTACAATTTGGTTTTATTAAAATAATAACTATTTTTAAATTGGTTTTTACTAAAGTACCTAACTGGCTGTCTTTATTTCTAAAGCAAAATTAGGCATGTTTTGCGTGATTGTTTACCAAACATGTATACAACAAAACAATAGTAGCCACCATTTCATCTCTGTAGGCAAGCTTGCCGCATGAACAAAAATATTTTTTCTTAGTAGTTTCATGTACAACCACGAACACGGCGACGTATAAAAAAAATTATGTAATCTTGTAATGTTGGTTACATGCTACACATTACTGCCGCCTAGCGGCGCCATTCCGACAGTTTGTATTTTTTTTTGTTTGTTTGTTTGTTTGCTGTTGCTGTAGTAATATGACGGTGTTAGGTTAGGGAACTAGCGTGGTGAAATTATTTACGTATGCCAGCAAAAAATTAATTATATGGCTGGAAGGAAAAGTGACTCGTGGAATTTTTTTACCCTAAGCAACATGCAAGACTGCAAGACTGTTTGCAATATTTGCAAATGTTTGGTTTCGAGAGGTCGTATAGTACCACAAACTTAAAATGGCACCTTGAGTGTACGCACCCTTTGAAATGCAAGAGCTTCAAATTACAACAGTGTCCTCCTAGGCCTGTTGTACAACTCTCAACTTTCTGGCAGATAAAACGCGCCTAAACATGCAATAATTGTGAGTACTTCACAAATTTTAGATAACGATTGTTCATCTAGCCTTGATGTAAACAGGTCTAAACCAAAATTTCATTACGTGTATGAATTAATAGAAAAAAATAAACCTTATCCTTCATTACGTGCCCGCACTGTGAAAATAAATAGTCTCATTGGAAAAATCATTTGCACAGACTTTTTACCATTAAGTATTGTGGAAAACAAAGATTGGTTGAATACTACAAATGCATTATATGCATAATTCATATGCATCCCATTTCACACATTTTTTTTGCATTAATTTAGATTATTTTTGTCTTAAAAATATGCTTAATTACTAACTAGTATGTGGTTCCTAGATTTTTATTTATCTTAATAGTTTGGCCTATCACTAAAACCATAAAGGAAAGACAATTAAAATTTTCTTTAACTAAATGTTGTAAAAATAAAGTTTTATTTTTTGAAACATGAAAAAATGTTATTTTTCCTTGTCAAGGCAGTGTCGGTATCTGCAATATCAGAAAAGGCTCAAAAACCATATTGGCTCACCTCTAACTAGGTTTATGCTTTATTTCATATTACAAGTAATTTGCAGGCATTCGTATATTATTTATTTCTAATCGATTTCCATATCAAACAATACATTTTTTTTTTTCAAGTGTAATTAACATTTTATTATGTTACGATTTGGTATAATGGTAAAGTGCACGGGCTGTTTATATCAGTGGTGTGGGTACAATCTCGGTATCTTTGTAGTAGCAATAATGTTTTATTCACGAATTTACTACATAAAATTTTCCCATCCCACCTTTTTTTATAAATTTTTGGAGAACTCAAAATTATTCCTCAAATATAAGTATAAATCATCTGTAAATAACTGATTTCCTACTGTTTAACCTACATATCTCATTTAACTGAAGACATTAGTTTTTTTCTACGGGTTCTGGATGCATCAGTTTGAACTATTCAAATCTGCGAAAGTTAACTGGCAATCAGATAACATTAAGTGATTCTGATTTAGTGTATACCATGTGCGAAGGTTACAAAATTATTTGTTCTTACTGTACAAAATGCATATCTTATTTGCAAACAGACGATTATCACTTACAAAGATATTTCATGTGCGATTGATTAGTTTATAGTTACGTTTTAATGACTTTTATCCATTTGTTTTTAACATGCAACCAACGCGTGATTGTAAATTTATGGATACAGACTTGATAATCACGTTTGGAGCGAGATGTAATGACGTGCCTAGTCTTTTGACATGTTTCACACAAGCAAACTATGATTGTGCATTGCATTTACCGCATGTAATTTGATTTGCTTATTGGAACTTGCTCCACCTTGCATATAGACAGACGTTTTACCAACTGTAGTGATTTTGTACATGTAACTGCATTTTACATTTAATGGGTAGGTGGGGTACGTCACAATTTGAATTATTTATATTCAAAGCTAATTACTGGAGAAAAGAATTAATACATTGTGTATGTAGTCTTTCTAGTAGTGGCCTATACCGTACCATGCACCAGGTACCTCTCAGTACTCTGTCCGCAGTTTGGGTGATCTATGAATGTGTGTGTTAGCTTGACAGGTGGACTGTCCTTGGTTATGGGACGGTCTGTGGTCCTACTGTAGATTCGGAGAGGTTATCAAATACAGCTGTCTCCTGCGGCTCCATTTAGGGGTGACGCTAACCAGGGTTAGTGAAAAGTTAACAAAGTTCATCCGAGAAACCTTACACAGTGGTTAGAATGTAACGTGTTTATTCTTGCAAGAATAGACATGGCGGCCCATACTATCTCCTGCACTCGTCAATTACTCTACAACCTACGAAAGTTAAGGTTAAAGACAGGTGACGGGGTCTGTCAAATAAAAGAGCAATGTAACTTGACTGTTCAAATAAAGCAAACTAAAATCTTGAACAGGAAGCATACTGTAGATCATGAAGTTACTCGGGGTACAACTCAGTGGTGAAATTTAAGTTTGTGGTAGATTGACATCAAGGATGCTGGTAAACTCTTTGCGCTGGAAGCTAGTCGCTGGAAGGCAGTTGTGGCTCCTCAAGAGGAGGGTAGGCAGAGAGCTTCAGCACAAAGTGTGCTGAGATACTCCCGTTCCTTGGGGGTGCATGGCCGTAGGCACCTTTCACACGAGGCGACTGATCACGGCGCTTGATCGCCGCAACTCTTCGTGGAGCATGGTTTTTTATGATGACATTCACACGAGATGACTGCAGTCGCTTCAGCTAACAACAGTTGCACGCAGTTGTTCACTAGCGCGTCTGATCGCCCCAACTGCAGTTGTCGTGACTGGGTACGGAGTATGTAATCAGATACACGTTTTCACACGATGCAACTGGTCTGAACGACAAGCGAATGGCGACTCGCGTTTGCGCTGCTCAGTTCCCTCCCTGACTACACGAGACATGACACTCATGTTGGTTTGTGCATGAGTGAGGTAAAAAAATGGTGAACAGTGATGACGTTAAACTTTTTATAGCCAAATTGATTGATGATAAAGTGAACACCAATTTAAGACTTTGAGAAAAACAGTGCTATTTGGGACAGTACATTAGAAGAATATGGGAACAAAGTGGATAGAAGAAATGCATGGCACAATGTCATCACAAAATTTTTTCCTGACTTTGATGAAAACCCACTTACAAAAAAAATTAACTAGGTAAGTTTATTAAATGCTTTTATTATTACCTTTAGTAATGTTTTATTAACTATGATATTAATTTATACCTAGTATTTTCTAACACCATTATGACAAATGTTAAACCTAACCGTATTTATTTTTTTTGTGCTTTAGTTAATGCAATTTAAACAGTACTTGGCAATATTGTGGCTAAATTGAAAGGAACATAAGTACAAACGTTCTTGGCATACATTGAAGAAAGTAAACTGTAGTTCATACTGACTTTTTTTGTGATATTTTCCTTAAATACGTTCTGTTGGCCAAGGAACTACACCTTAAAGTAGTTAATTTGGCAGATGTGTCTCTAACATGCTCGCAAGTCTTGATGTTGATATTGCAGCAGGCTCCATATTAAGCAGTACTTTAACCATCAACGTATCCTCAATGCGAATTGCAGCCCTGTCTCGGACAAAGTTGTGTAGCACACAGCACACTTTGACTAAGGCTTCTGCAAGTGTAAGTGATGTCCACATGGTCCATGGAAAATGTGCCATTTGTTTGCGAGCATTCCAAACGTGCATTGAATATATCTGCGTGTGCGATACAGTCTGTAGTTGAATACACGTTTTGTCACTGTCAAAAATTTACCTGCATATGGTCGTAATATATATTTGCAAAGTCCAAAAGTTTCATCTGCAATAAATACGAAGGGCATGGGTCCATGAAATCCTTTGTACAATGTGGTGAAAGAATATTAAGCCTTTGTTTTTCAAGTTTTTCAAAGAACACACTTTCCTTAAACACTGTCGAGTCTGAGGACTTTCCGTATGCACCTACATCAATAAACGGGAACTTATATGATGCATCACACATTGCAAGAAGGAGAACAGAGAAAAATTTCTTGTAATTGTAATACAAGGAACCACTATGTGAGCAGTCTTGACAATCTGAATATGTTTACCATCAAGCGTGCCCATGAAATGTGGAAAAGTGGAAAATTTATCCTTCGATAAAATTGTGCTGCAGGCTGCAACAACTGTTTTTCTGTCAGTTGAGGGAAACATATTGGCTTTACTCTAATCCAGATTGACTTGCAAACTTGACGAATGATGTTTGATACAGTAGACCCCCCTAACCTATATTGGAAGTGAATGTCTGTTCATTATTAAGCCAGCACCCAAGTACTGTAACAAAATAATGATAATGCTAATAATAACTTGCAAACAGACAAACTTGAATGACCAGAATTTCGAACATGCATGTNTAACAAAATAATGATAATGCTAATAATAACTTGCAAACAGACAAACTTGAATGACCAGAATTTCGAACATGCATGTTTAATGTCTGTTACAGCAGCTGCTATACAGAATAAATTGAGAAGTATCCGGACATGTTATTGCAGAGAACTTCTGAAGGAGAAAGCAGAGAAAAGTGGTTCAGGGGCAAGTGGCCGGAAGAAATATGTGTATTTTGAAACATTGTGTTTCTTAGAAACTGTGACTAAGAAAACTGCAAGCAGTATGGACGATGTAGTTGGTGGAGATGCTAGTGTTGAAAATGAAGATGAATCAGATGATGTGTTTCTTACACAAAGGGAAGAGGGAAAAACTGGAAATAGCTCAAAAGAGTTGTAGAAGAGACTGAACAAAGAAGATGCTAAGCTGATTCTTGTACTGAAGAAGAAAATAACTATGGAAACTACAACTTCGGAGGAAAATGACGAGGACAGATTGTTTTTATTGTCTCTTGTATCCGAAATGGGTAAAATTCCCCCTCAAAGATAGGTTAAACTTAAATTAGACGTAATTGTGGCTATTTCAAATGCTCAAAATGTCCATCAGTAGTCGCAACCATTGCAATATTATAATAGCAGTAGTCTGGGAAACCCACCTCAGTCTATCCCATAATTCAGTCATGATGAGTCATGTTCCACAGTCCGTCATTATCCTCCGAGCTATTCCTTGGGGAGTCATGCACCGCAGAACAGCTATGTTTTGGACACATCAGCTCCTGCTTCTAATCCACCACAGCGATTAACTTCACCAACAAAGTCAGATAGTAGCCAGTATAGTGATGCTTATTTTCGACCTGGTGTATGTGACGTGTTCTTACACTTTCTGAACCGTTTTTGTTCGCAATGTAGTATTTCTTCTCCATGGAATAAAGAAGGAACTTCAAAGGGCTTTCAAAAGTACTCACTTTACCGTAACAGTATACATATAGTGTGACAAGCTAATGCTCTTTCCACTCATTTTAATTATACTCCATTCAGGGTTACTTCACACTTTTTGAAACAAACCTTTGAAAAATCACCCCAGGTTTAACATGTCTGCGTGTGATTTAAACAAATCACGTACAACAAACATTTAATACTGTTATTAACATTAAAGTGTTCTAANAACATGTCTGCGTGTGATTTAAACAAATCACGTACAACAAACATTTAATACTGTTATTAACATTAAAGTGTTCTAATTCTGAATAAACAAAACTTTTACTTGTTTATCATTTGTATATGAAAATGTTGGTTTTGTAATCAATATGAAATAAACACTGTGAGAACAGTGTTGCATTGGCNCTTATCATTTGTATATGAAAATGTTGGTTTTGTAATCAATATGAAATAAACACTGTGAGAACAGTGTTGCATTGGCAATGATTATTAAGAAATAGTTTCCACGTATAATGTTACTAAATTGAGTTCTGAAATTCTATTTGTAAAGTAAACATGTATTATTTAAATATTTACATTTTACGTAGCAATGGTGGAAACATTTTATAGTTGGGGTATTAAAAATATTTATCTTCTTGTAGCCTGATGAGTAAAAAGTACAGTGGGTAGGCCCTAGTCTCTTCACGTAATTTTTTTTTCCATCTAAGAAAAAAAGTGCAGGCAAAGTGTGTCATTTCTTTTTTTCTGAACTTGTTTTTTTCTCTGCATTTAAGTTGCTCAGTTCTTCGTAGCAGTTTTAATTTTTATCAGATTCTACTCTTATGTAGTAAATAATGGTGTCTGAACTTGTGATCCATTATTGAAACTTGATTTTAATGTTAAAATACTTATTAAATTTGTATTCAGACGTAATGGCATGGTGGTTACGACTTCAAAGTTGGAAAAATTGATAATATTAATGATTACTTGATCTCCGGTGTTTTTTTCTTCTTCTGGTTAAAATACTTAACGGTTATCAAATAAAGTTTGTACACTTACTTTTAACCTACCTCCCAGTTTGCCAGTTTAGGCAATTGATCACAGAGCTACTTCATCAACAATGTTTGTGACACACAACTTTTAATATTGCAGATCACAGATTTAAGCTATTTCGTTAAATAATTTAAAAAAATGTTCTTGAGCTTTTAAAATTATTTTTACTTAATATGAAGATATTGGTAGTACTGCTATTATACTTGTGGATTCACCTACTTTAATACTGATTAATAGCACATTTCAATTACTGCACTGGACTGCATCCCATGTGCTCTGGCCGAGTGCTGTTCCATTTACCAGCACTCCTACTGAGTGCAATCATTTTCCATCTTTTAATTGTCAATTGCCATGTGTGCAATTGTAGCCCCACTGTCCCCAGAGTCAGTGCAGCAGTTTAAGTGCAAATACGGCCAACAAGCACCACTTTGGCCTGTCACATGATAATTGCACTTTTCTAGTTTTCAGGGTGCACCTAGTGCGGACAATTTGAAGCCGCCATAAGATTGCAGCTGAGTTTGGTTTCTTAGTTTTGGAGTGCAATCACATGTGGGGCCTCAGCGCTTAAATGTAGGCAGTTTTTAAAAATATTTTCATGCATTTTGGCTTAATAGTATGTCAACAATCATAGTTTAATNCGCTTAAATGTAGGCAGTTTTTAAAAATATTTTCATGCATTTTGGCTTAATAGTATGTCAACAATCATAGTTTAATGATGTGAAAGAACGCCAAATATGAAAAAAGTACATAAAATATTACGGAAGTCATCCAGAGTTCAAAGGTATGTAAATAATTATTGATACAGATTTTAACATTAAATAATTCCAGCAAAGATTAAAAGNTATCCAGAGTTCAAAGGTATGTAAATAATTATTGATACAGATTTTAACATTAAATAATTCCAGCAAAGATTAAAAGACAATAAGCACTTTAATAAATCATAGTGGAATAAGTTTACCACTTGTATTCCTGTTTAGATTTGATTCTGAAGGTAAGAATTTTGATCCTATGCATCACTTTGGCTTTGGCTTGTCAATTTTTAAACGTATAGAAACATAACTTTTTTATAACCTACAAAGCACTCGTTACAAGCACAACACACACAATAATTTGGCTTTTGATATTTTAATATGTATAATAGCATAGCAAGAATGAAATTTCAATTTATGCTGTTGAAAGTATAGGCGCATGTATAAGGGTAACCTAGTTGTAAATGTGATACAATAATNTGAAATTTCAATTTATGCTGTTGAAAGTATAGGCGCATGTATAAGGGTAACCTAGTTGTAAATGTGATACAATAATCAATAATTGGCTATCAAAATGGTGATACATATTATCCTGTAAAAGTAGTTATATTTATTCTATGTGTATTTTTAANTCAATAATTGGCTATCAAAATGGTGATACATATTATCCTGTAAAAGTAGTTATATTTATTCTATGTGTATTTTTAAGATGAAAAACAATTCAGCAGGAATCTGAAATGTGATGTGTGCAATTTCTTTACATTTAGCACCAGCAGTGAAACTAAAGCATTGTGCAAATGCCTCATGTCTCAGGGTGGGAACGACAGTCTGTCNTTACATTTAGCACCAGCAGTGAAACTAAAGCATTGTGCAAATGCCTCATGTCTCAGGGTGGGAACGACAGTCTGTCCTACTGCACTCTTAATTTGGAGCACCACACTGAAATGTTTCATCCTTTTCAAAATAACGAATTGCAAACTAGGGTTACGTGTTCTCAAGACATGTGCAACAAGTTCATCTGAATTTAATGATAATCAGCAGAATCTTCTTTATCAAGTGAAAATCTGTCGTGTAGAACACTTGTGATCCAAGATATTTTTAAAAAATGGTAAAGAAACATAATCCTGTACCTCCTTCGCACAAAGTAAATAACTTAACTTGTTGCCAAATTAATCTGCACTGGTTTTGCCCCTTTTGGCTTTGTGTAGTCTGTTGTACTGGTATTGGATATTGGCTATATCAGCAAGGAGTATCCATTTCTACAGGTATCAGTAAAAATCTGTTGCGGCTCAGCTTTACTTGTAATATTGTTTTTGTTACTCTAACTGGTACATTCATATTAATTATTATATCTTTCTTATATTACCATGTTAGTTACACATATTAACTTTCAGTTCTTGTCTGTTCATGTTTGGTAATTAATTAATTCCTAACTGATTTTGGGCACAGGGTATTGAGTAAAGACGGAGGACATTTCGTAATATTTCCGCGCGTCAGGGCGCCATATGTGTAACGTTGCCTATGTTGTCTATGCCCGTCATAATTGTAAAGAGGCAGTCTCATAGTTAGGCGCCATATTTGTGAGGTTCCACGCAGCGCATTCGGCCACCATATTTGTAATGATGAAGCGTCTGTGATGACGGCTGGAAGTTACCACTCGGCTAGCTCAGTTGGTAGTACAGTAGCATGAAACGTTAAAGGTGCCAATAAATATAAATAAAGTCCAGTGTTTGTTTATTACTCTGTACTTTTATTTACTGGAAAGATTGAAACAGTTCACATACAATCGTCAGGTATGCACAATACGAACCAGTTTACTGGCAAACTAACAGAGAGCAGCGCCACAGTCGTTTAATTATTCATTTACGTCTCAAAAACTTGCCTTGCCAGAATATTAATAATTAGAGACCTCCCACACCGGCGTAGAAATCAAACGAGCAGAGTTAAGTTGCCGGTGTGGTGGCTAGGCGCCACGGTCGACTACCAAGTATAGACTCCTTGGCCGTTGTCCGTTATCTGCTGTCCGTTCTCTCCGTCTACCCGTTATCCACTGCTGGAAGGTGACAGGCGCACACTGTATTTGTCGCGTGCCTATCACCCCCCTCCTCCCCTCCACAAATAAGGGCCTGGCGTGGGCCGCCATGCATGCTCTTTCTATGCTATCGAAACTGTNTTTGTCGCGTGCCTATCACCCCCCTCCTCCCCTCCACAAATAAGGGCCTGGCGTGGGCCGCCATGCATGCTCTTTCTATGCTATCGAAACTGTGTAGTCCGCTTAACTGCGCCGTCAGTCAGATAAAGATAATCAAACTTCCTAGAGCAAAACTGTTGACACAGTCGGAAAAAGCTTCTATTACTAATGCTGACGCATAACAAATTTTAAGATTTTTGAAACAGCAAACGTACGCCTGATAACGTTATACCACGATCAAACGAACCACCACAACTTTTAATTTCAAACCCGATAAAAATATTATGAAGGTTAGCAAAACGAAAGATAATGAACTGCGTATTTTGATAACTGCAAGTTTTATTTTTGTCAGTAAGTAATCAGTTTGTTTTGTCAGCTGGTTGCAGTAGTGAATTTTTATTCCAAATATTGTTTATAGAATTTGAATCTCAGGATTGAATCGCACAACATTTTGAGGATGGAATCAGCACACCTGTTACTAAATTGAAAGACGAGTCAAACTGGAGTACTTGGAAATTTCGAAAAACTATTGCAGCTGTAGCAAAGGGTTGTGACAAAGTTTTATTTGATCTAGAATCCAAACTAGAATATGGTAGTGGACTCAATTTATGATAACGTAAGGATTGTAAAGCAAAAGAGCTTAACGTTGTTGGCATGGGAGAAAAACCAGTGGTTCACATATTAGATTGTACACATCCTGCCATAATGTGGTCGTAATTGTCAATATACTGTACAGCAAATCATATTCAAGTATCCATTTATTACGTGAAAAATGTATGTATGAATAAAGGGAAATGGCAGTTCACATATCTCCTATTACAGTTATTGTTAACAGGTGTCTTACTAACAAATTATAGCCAAAATATNGGAAATGGCAGTTCACATATCTCCTATTACAGTTATTGTTAACAGGTGTCTTACTAACAAATTATAGCCAAAATATAAATTTCACTTCCTGGTACAGTGTTATATTTTGTATCTTTTAGGGAATGTGTTGTTCCACAAATACAAACTATTGTTGAATTAATTTCTCATTTAATAACTAATAATTGTAGATTAAANGGAAATGGCAGTTCACATATCTCCTATTACAGTTATTGTTAACAGGTGTCTTACTAACAAATTATAGCCAAAATATCAATTTCACTTCCTGGTACAGTGTTATATTTTGTATCTTTTAAGGAATGTGTTGTTCCACAAATACAAACTATTGTTGAATTAATTTCTCATTTAATAACTAATAATTGTAGATTAAAATTGAAAAGGAGATGGTAATAGTCATAAAACAAAGCTTTTGCTTTACTACCATTTAATCAGAAATTTTCATTCTGTCACAAAAGCAACTGTCAGAGTTTCAAATGTTTCAAAAATCCTAATGATAATGAATAACCACTTGTGGTTACTGCCTTAGGCAGGGTCACATATGGATAAGAAGAGAGCGACTCTAAATGGAGGTGGCTGCCCTACTCGAGAGACAGAACTGTTCAGTGTGTCCAGGCATCTGGAAAATCAGGAAATGTATGGGATTTCCGATACTATGGGAAATGTATGGGATTGGGGATGCTGCAGGAAATTTTCTGGATTTGGAATACTGCAGGAAATGTACAGGTTTGGGGATGCTGCTGAAAATGTACTGGAATTGTTATGAGTGACAGCATTTTTTTTATGGTTCATGAAATTTGCACTAGAAGTTTTAAAAAAGGTTCCAAAGGATGTGGATGTTTACTGTAAAGAATTTCCACTACCTTGAAAAGTTTGGATGCCACGGCACATTACTAATAATTGAGTCAAGGTTGCTCCGAGAGAAAGCAGGAAATAAGAAAATGCTGTGCTTGGAGACCCTCCTGTTGTGAAAGGTGCGCTGGCATAGGGTTTATAGAAGGGAGGAGGTTTGGTAGGAATGCTTGAGCCTGGCTACCTCTGTTGGCCTTTTTTATATACTGTTAACGTTTTAGTAAAGAGTGTAGTTTGTATACATTTATCGTTTCAGTTGTATAATTGTGTAGTTCAGCTGCCTGTGGAAGTTAACTTAAGTCTTCTGTAGACTGCTTACATGCGGAAGAATATATCTTTGTACAGTTATGAGATAGTTACCGAATACTTTGCAACATTACATTTGACACTACATATCATNAGGAATGTGTTGTTCCACAAATACAAACTATTGTTGAATTAATTTCTCATTTAATAACTAATAATTGTAGATTAAAATTGAAAAGGAGATGGTAATAGTCATAAAACAAAGCTTTTGCTTTACTACCATTTAATCAGAAATTTTCATTCTGTCACAAAAGCAACTGTCAGAGTTTCAAATGTTTCAAAAATCCTAATGATAATGAATAACCACTTGTGGTTACTGCCTTAGGCAGGGTCACATATGGATAAGAAGAGAGCGACTCTAAATGGAGGTGGCTGCCCTACTCGAGAGACAGAACTGTTCAGTGTGTCCAGGCATCTGGAAAATCAGGAAATGTATGGGATTTCCGATACTATGGGAAATGTATGGGATTGGGGATGCTGCAGGAAATTTTCTGGATTTGGAATACTGCAGGAAATGTACAGGTTTGGGGATGCTGCTGAAAATGTACTGGAATTGTTATGAGTGACAGCATTTTTTTTATGGTTCATGAAATTTGCACTAGAAGTTTTAAAAAAGGTTCCAAAGGATGTGGATGTTTACTGTAAAGAATTTCCACTACCTTGAAAAGTTTGGATGCCACGGCACATTACTAATAATTGAGTCAAGGTTGCTCCGAGAGAAAGCAGGAAATAAGAAAATGCTGTGCTTGGAGACCCTCCTGTTGTGAAAGGTGCGCTGGCATAGGGTTTATAGAAGGGAGGAGGTTTGGTAGGAATGCTTGAGCCTGGCTANCTCCTGTTGTGAAAGGTGCGCTGGCATAGGGTTTATAGAAGGGAGGAGGTTTGGTAGGAATGCTTGAGCCTGGCTATCTCTGTTGGCCTTTTTTATATACTGTTGACGTTTTAGTAAAGAGTGTAGTTTGTATACATTTATCGTTTCAGTTGTATAATTGTGTAGTTCAGCTGCCTGTGGAAGTTAACTTAAGTCTTCTGTAGACTGCTTACATGCAGAAGAATATATCTTTGTACAGTTATGAGATAGTTACCGAATACTTTGCAACATTACATTTGACACTACATATCATNGGAAGAATATATCTTTGTACAGTTATGAGATAGTTACCGAATACTTTGCAACATTACATTTGACACTACATATCATTTTCCAGGAAAACTAAGAACTCTTTGTGTACAATTCCTGTAAATAATTCCCAATAAAAATAAATAATTACACAGTATTTACAAAAATATATTATGCATATAAACACTACATTTCAATTGCTGCCATTGACAATGGAACATCTAATTACTGCAGCATTATTGCGTAAACAATAAAACATATGCAGTAAAACAACTGGACACACAATTTCAATGAATTGTCCTTTCCAGCATTTCATAAATTTGTTTCATAATTGCAAGTAAAAATAGTCATACTACAGACTGGTAACATACACAAATACTTTTCACCAAGTACAGCTTTACCATGTTTCATAATGATAATTTCAGTAACTTTTCATAAAATTGTAACTACTACTTTCAAACTATACTGAACAAAATGAAAAATCACATCAAAATTCATCATAACATTCAAATAAAAAAAACCTCCAATAAAATACAAGTCACAGTACATAAACAAACAACTAGGTACAAGATTACTATTGACATTCATTTAGGTGTAGAAAACAGCTTATTTCTACAGCAAGTCCTACGTCACACTGTGGGCAAAAGTTTCTACTTTCCCGTCTCACACGGTTTCCCTTCTCATCTCACTTCAAACAGCAAACTGCACACTGTCTTGCTGGTGCTTTTTTCTTCTCCGAAGGGGGGATGCTCTCAGGAAAATGACGTTCCGTCATTCAAAGTGGATGAGGGGTTGTACCAGGCCTTCCTCCGCGAGAAGAACACGCTTGTGAATGATATTTTTTGAATGTGTTCTCTATTATAAGAAGTCTGTACTCCAAGTTACTTAGCCGTCCTCCAGAGTTTTTATACAAGACATGCTTGTTCAAAAAGATGAACGAAAATCTACTTGTAATACTTTTTACCCCGTTTCCTGGGAATGGGGTATTTCGCCAGATGTTGATCAATGTCAACCCCAGCCATAGTGTGGTTTTAATCAATTACAACCTCTTGTTTCCTTACAGTTTCATTTTGTTTCTTTACATCAACCATTACACATGTATGAATGGTTGAAAGCAAGCATACATCTTTTTTTATCCACATCGCATTGCAGTCACCTTTCCTCGCTGAGATACTATAATTTCACCCCTTTGCAGCTTCTTTTTCTTTATGTTTTGTCGCATATCTTTACGCAAGAGTTTCACTGTGCCGTATGTGTCGGTCCTATGTGAAAGAAAGTTGTCTGCCAACTTAGGAGACCTATAAAAATTGTCTGTGGTTAGACAATAACCTTTATCCAATAAAGGTTTCATTAGTGTTAATACAATCTGTGTTGATACAGGGAACTGCGCCATTTCATTGTCAAAAACTGTAATCTTCCTTGTATATATAACAGAGTTGCTGATGCACCCCAAATCAGCTTCACACAACATGCATGTTTTTATGCAGAACAGAGCTCTTTTCTTGGGAATGTACTGTACCCAACCCAGTGTGCCTTTGTATAACATGTAGCTGTCGTCAGTGGTTATGTCTCTACCTGGGGTGTATGCTCTCATGATTTTTTCATTCAAATCATTGAAAATNTGTAGCTGTCGTCAGTGGTTATGTCTCTACCTGGGGTGTATGCTCTCATGATTTTTTCATTCAAATCATTGAAAATATGCCAAATTTTATTCTATTTGAGGCAAGGGTGTTGGTCAACATCATGTCACATTGTCGGAAAAATGTGGGTACTTTTTCAACAATACAAACCTCCTGTACATCATCATTCTGGGAAAGTATGGGATGTATTCACCAAAGGGTTCTTACTCGAGTAGAGTTTTTGCTCTGGCATGTTTGCAACACTTTGTAAACTTGTCACTACCAAAAATGTACGCATTTCATTTTCTGTTGTTGGATGCCATTGAGAACCACAAGAAAAAGTTGCTTGTGTATCTTGCAGGCATGCTCAGCATACCGATTTATCTCATTTGTTATATGACTAACCAATTGGTCATAAAAAAAAACTAAAAAATACTGTGAAATAATTCTTAATAGATTAATTTCAAAGTTGATTTTAGCCTCTGACAGAAAAGGAAATCTTGGAGTTGAAGGAGGTAGCTGACCTGTTGGGTTTATCTCGCACCACTGCCGAGCATCAACTATATCAATTTCTGTATCTGCATCTTCACTGCTTATGCTAGAAAATGATCATTCACTGCCAGAAACACAAATGTCACAATCATTACTGTCACTGTCAGTTTCCATTTTGTTTTAAATAATAAAACAGTTCATAAATTACACTCACTGGTAACAGTTATCATTTACCACGTTGCAATTCAGAAAATAAAACATGTACTGCTATCTTCCGCGTGCAGTGAAATCACAGAAAAGTAGTAGATGTATTGAGAAATAATTCTGAAAATAAAACACGTGCTGCTATCTTCCACGTACAGTGAAATCACAAAAAAGTTGTTGATTTATCGAGAAATGATTCAGAAAATAAAACACGTGCTGTTATCTTCCACGTGTAGTGAAGTCAGCGAATACGATACTGCGCGACTGTGTGCATGTTCCATCTAGTGACTGTTTACTGTACTACGAAGTAATGGCAGATGTGCTTTTATCTAGCGGCACGGACTGAACTACATCTGTACAATTATCTCGGGCAAATAACATTTAACACTGGTATTATCTACTTGGCCGAGATATCTCGGGCAAATACATGATGAGGTTAAGATAGAAATTGACATTGTGAGGTTTATGTTTTAAATGGAAATTGTTTTTTAGTAAAGAAACCTGAGGAGTTTTTTTTTTTTTTTTTTAATAATTATTTTAGCTGTTATGTTTGTATTTATCATTAATGGATGTTAATAAACTTTTGACATTTCTGTAGTGCACTTACTTCTTTGTGAAGTTGTTAACATTCATCTTTGTAATTTCATAAGAATGTTGCTGGTTAAATGGTTTTATCAAAAATTGTTTTTATAACTAGCCATGCTAGAAATTTTAAGCTCTGTATATATGGTTTATGTATTTAGTAGATGAAGTTTTGCAATTTTTCTTAGGAAAAGCAGTGGTAGTAAATATAGTGTGCTACTCAATTACCTCCTGTAATTGGTTGCACATGAAGAATGTTCGCTGGGACATTCGGCGCATTGCAGAAAGACATTTGTCGAGTCTGGCGTGGTATCCTGTGTAGACAGTATGAATTCTGTTAGGTTATGAACGAACCAACTCTTCCACATCATATACATTTGTAAACCTGACACCTGTGTACATAATGTGCTGGTGTCAAGTGTTTTGTTTGCCAAGCGTCACTACAGTTTTATTTTGTGCGAATTGGTTGCTAACTGTAAAATTCTATAAATAATCTTGCGGCACAATAGTAATTTTTTTAAGTTCTTATCCCATTATACTATTTAATAAGTTGAGTTTCTTGCTGCTCTTTTCCTGCCCATTTTTTCTCATTGTTTAGAACATGTGTGCATGTGCATCTTTCCCTCCACCCACCACATTCCCGAGCCGTACCACACCACACCCTCACTGGGTGTCCAGCGATCGGGAAATGCTGGAAATTTATGGAAGTATTTCCAAATTGCGGGAATTTGTTTTGGTTTACGAAATTTGCATCAGAACTTCAGGAACGGCACCGTGGGAACTTGATGGTAAAGAATCTGTCCTGCTTTTAAAAGTCTGAATACCACGACGCATTACTAATTACATCTTCAAGGTCACAGAGAAAGTACAAAATAATAAAAGGATGTCTACAGAGCCCCCTGCTGTGAAGGAGGAGAGTGGCAGTGGTTGGTTTATTGCAACAGGGTGGTGGGGAGACAGAAATTCCTGTGTTCTTTGTACCACGACCTGAGCCTGGCCGCCTCTGCAGACCTAGTTGTATATCTACTACAGACATTTTGTAAAGAATGTTTGTGTGTTTGCTTATGCTAGTTTACTTTACATATTCGGCAACGTTAAAACATTGGTATTCCTTGCTTAGGAAGCAAGCCTTGGGGTCCTGCTACAATGAGATGGTTCTCTGCCATCCAGTGCCATGTTGTTGCCAATCTGATACCTAATTGGTTTGTTTGACTGTGACGAGTAATTGCCGCGACGTCACTACGGCACTGTCATGGTGGATATGACAGACTTTTATAATTCACCGGCAGACAACCGTCAGACAGCCAGCACTTTGCATGTTATTTGCTGTCTTATTTGTGCCAAGCCAATGAGGNTTCACCGGCAGACAACCGTCAGACAGCCAGCACTTTGCATGTTATTTGCTGTCTTATTTGTGCCAAGCCAATGAGGTGCATGCTCATGTGCAGGAGCAGTACAGAAAGCTGCAAAACTGAAAGTTATAAAGAAAAATAATTATTTTACATGTTGTATAACTTAATAAAATAAAACAAACGTTTATAATAAAAACGTTTTATTTGTTGTGTTTCAGCGTAAATTAGATCAAGAAAACAGGACTAACTCAAATAAAAATATTTTTAGATAGTTTGGTAATGAAATAATAAATGTGTTTACATGCAGTGCTAAGAGTGTAATGCAAGGCTTAGTATAATTTTTGGACATGTGAGAACATATTCAGAATTTCACCACATTGCACTCGGGGTAGCAGCTTTTACTGTCTTAATATAAAATAATTTTATAAATAAACATAAAGCTCATAAATTTGCACTACTGGTAACAGTATATATTATTTATTACCTTATAACAAGGTTAATGTAAGTTAAGTCTTCAACGGTGGATTAATAACATCAAGTTTGAAGCTTCAAATTGAAATTCCATTGTTTGTGTTTGCCTGTCACGGAAGGAGGTTCAGCTGATTTCAAGCAGGGCTTTCAAAAGTATTTAATTAATTGCAGTCATTTCTTTCTTTTATTACTAAAATTCAATGTTAACCCAAAATGCCTACTGTTATCAAAATTTAAAATAAACAAATTATCACAAAAGTAAATTAAAATTACTTCATACATATTTTATATATTTATGTACCGTGGTCATCAGGCAAGGCAATATTTCAGGACAGTAGCAANAAAATTACTTCATACATATTTTATATATTTATGTACCGTGGTCATCAGGCAAGGCAATATTTCAGGACAGTAGCAACTTTCTTATGGGTACCATGCATGGGTGAGAGCAGAAGCTGTCTTATTTATCAGATTCCATACAAAATTCATGGTGCTACAGTCATAATTGCTGTTGGTACAGTCATCATTTCAGTATTCACAAATATTTATCTACACTCTTAGTGTAGCGTTAAAAATATAACTATTTTTCTGGAGTCGTTACCAACATTTCTATGTGCATACCACTCAATAGAAAAATTACATTGCCCTGTGCCACAATTTTGCCCAAATGCTTATTTTCAGGAATGCAGGAACTAATAATGTGGTTGTTTGTACTATATTTACGATAGTGGTAAGCAGTTTTGCTCTTATTCTGTTCATAGTTGTATTTGTAAAGTTAAAAAGCAGGAAACACTATAAACTTCAATTAGGTGAGCTGATATCTAAAATTTATTCATGTAAGTTTATGTCTATATTAATTTTTTATTTTTTGTGCTTTTTAGTGTGAATTTTTAATTCCATGCACACACAGGTTTATGGTCTACAATTGCAAGCTCCTTGCCAATTATAAAGTATTCTGCAATACACGGAAGCGTAATTGTTGCTTGGTAGTGAAACTGCATTGAATTTTGGTGTTTGTTGACGTCGGGCCTGTTATTACATGTTGCTTCACTGTATTGTAAATTTTGAATTAATAAAGAAATTAAAAATAAAAGTTGCACTTCAAGTAAGAACATAGATAAAGCCCAAGATGTAGTGTTTTATATCAACAAAGAAAATAAAGAAGGAGAATGCATTTATTTGGACAGTTGTGCATTTAACATACAGTATATGCCTGTGAAACAATTATTTTCAGAACTATGAGGAATGCTGTGCAAATGTCAAGGTAGGAGATGGAAGTTTGTGCTTAAAGTGTTGGGTTCTGGTTTGGAACTTCTCTCTCACTGAAGCGCTTTCTGAAGGTCGTGTTTTATCGGAACGAAGGATACTTGTAAGTTAGGACAAAAGTGTTAAAATAATTCTCTCTTCAATTAAAGTAGAATCTTTATATTCTTGACATTGAAAACTTACTGATCAAGCAAGTAAAAATTATTTTTTCCGAATTAGTTATAACGTTTTTGGCCATAGTAAAAGGAAATTTTTCCATTTTCCTGAGAGTTAATATATGTGATCCTTTGCAGACCAAGGGAGGTTGGAAGTTTTGGCTTAATGAAGTATGATTATTCTCATTTAAAACCATTTATACTCTTGAATTCCAAATCTCTGAAGTATCTAAAATGCTCAAGANGAAGTATGATTATTCTCATTTAAAACCATTTATACTCTTGAATTCCAAATCTCTGAAGTATCTAAAATGCTCAAGATATTTTTAACAGTGGCTGAGGCCACTAGTCACAACGTTAAGGTGTTTAGGCCAGATAATAGAACTGAAATAACTAGTAGTGAAGTAATGGACTTGTTAGACAATAAAGGTATTTGACATCAGATTGTGACTCCTTATTACCCACAAAAACATGGGAAAATACAGAGTTGTGAATAGTAAGTAATATTTCTGCCGCCAGTAACAATTATGAAGTGGAGGATAACAACTCAGTAGCACATAATTTTCAGCAAGAAGAGGACTTTGATTTAGCTGAATTTTNAATTATGAAGTGGAGGATAACAACTCAGTAGCACATAATTTTCAGCAAGAAGAGGACTTTGATTTAGCTGAATTTTTTCTTTTACCAGCGGTCAGTTTTTCCTATTATTCAAATTCTTCTCACTGTGGTGACTCACTACTATATGTACAGTATATTCAACATGTGGACATTTTGAATAATGCCTTTTTTATATTTTGATTTTCAAGAAGAGGTCTACCTATTCAAACTACTTGGATTAAAGCAAGGTAGGAAATTCCTAAGTATGTGCCTATGCGTTCTACAAAAGGCAGTGTTTGATAGGTGTATAACCTCTGCATTCCATCAATAAAAACATGTAAGAGTCACTGTTGCCTTTGTGGCGACTGTCTGCAAAAATAAAGAAAATGAGCTTATCTATTTATACACAGTGTTACATAAATTTATAAATCCATATATACAAGCAAGGTAGCGCAGTTATAGCGAGGTAGCGCACTGGTAAACCACAAATCACATTGGGGAGGACCTAGGTTTGATTCCTGGTCTGACCGTTCTGATTTTGGTTTTCCAGGATTTTCCACAATCGCTCCAGGTGAATGATTGGATGGTTCTGTAGGTCCTGGCACCCAGCTCAATTCCTTCCCAATTCCTCAATAAAATTTTGTCTGACTAAGACCTTGTCACTGTTCAGGGTCATTCAAAAACCAAATAAATAGAAAATGTTTACCTGTTTGCTGACAACTGTGTTTTACTTAAGAATCATGCCATAAGCTAGTTCTTGTTTTCACTTATCATGCAAGGAAGGTTGCGCACAAATGGCCACAGTTTTTTTTTTCCGCGATAGAACACTAAGTTTTACTCTATTGCCATTTTGTGAATGGCAAATTGTTTTGTCGAGGGGATGGTGGGTAAACAGGCATTCTCACACCTTATGTTCATTTTCGCTAGTCAACTGCCGCAACATTCCCAAGTTGTGCACAGTCTTGCTATGTTTGCGTTGGTCATGCAAGTTATGCTTTTAAGAAAAGGGCAGTGACTGCAATAGAGTCTTTTGCTAGGCTTGCGTAACCTGCTTAGACGTTTCATTGAATTAAATATTTACCACAGCCTAAATAAATGTCTCAAAAGTGCCAGCATTTGGTCATGAAGAAAAGATGATGATAACATTATATGCTGAAAAATGTGATGGAAATAAAAAGTCACACTATTGGCATGCATGCACACACAAGTGCCATGAGATTGTTGACATTGTTATCTACCATCTTGCTTGTCACCCTTAAAGTTACGTAATGAAATGAGCTACACGAGTTGTGTGCTCCAATTTCCACTTTTATTGTTATACTGGATGCTCCTTTGTTTATATATTTATTCTGGTTAATTTCATCCTTTCATCAAAGTAATCTAACAACGTCAATGGTTCCCTTTCACTTACCCAGTTAAAAAGTACTATTATAATACAGATACCTTTAAAAGTCATAAAACCAACTGCAAAAAAATTGGGAACAATAATAATGTTATGCTTTTTTTTAAATATACCAGCATTGTTGGGGCAGCTGAATAATGCAAAAAAAGCATTTGCAGTTGAAATATTTAACGTCAGATTGTTTGTTTACATGTATCGAAAGGATCCGTTATCGGTACCTAGGAAGTAGAACTTACAGCAGGTCTTGAGAAATGTCTGAAGTAACTGTGAATGAACTTTATTAATGTTTCCAGGTACATCTGGAAAATCATCTGGATACCATATTTACTGTATTCTAAGCCATACATTTTTCTGAAAATATTTCTGGAATACACGGGTGTGGCTGATAATCAAGTACCATTCATTTTTTGGTGTGAAAAAATTTTTCTAGTGCAAATGTGCAATNCTGATAATCAAGTACCATTCATTTTTTGGTGTGAAAAAATTTTTCTAGTGCAAATGTGCAATTGGTTTGAATAATTATTTTTAGTTGCTACTGACATGCCATTCATAGTATTTATCTTAATGAATTAAAATAATAATTTTCCAATGTTTAGAATAGGATAGATAAGTTGAAAAAAATTTCCTTGAAGGTACGGAATAAAATGTAAAGTAAGGTGTACGCACTACATGAAATTATTCATAAAAGTTACCTGTTCTACAGACGGAATCATATGCAGGATGTCAAATATGGTTTTTCGCAGTAATTTCATAGCAAAACATTTTACAAATCTGCTCTGTGACTTGAAACACATCATCCAGAAAACAGTGGATTATTCAGTTGGAGCTGATCGGTCAGATGCATTTGCAGGAACAGGATCTATGGTAACACGAGGGTTCTTTTACCTTTCAAGAACAGCACAACCATCTTGTACATTGCAGTTTGTATGTTGGCATGATGTTTTTAAAGATTAATAGTTATAATTGAAAAGAAAGAAGATTAATCTTACTATATTTGATTAGATTGATTAATAATTTGTTGAATGTGCTGAAGAAGAAAACGGAGTTTAATAATAATAATTTGAAGTTGAGAATTGCAACATTATGATTTTTAATGAAATGTTATAAATGATTGTACATTTGTGATTTGTATGAAATGTAACAACTGGTGCCCAGCGTGGGGCTAAAGCACAACTTCGAGAACTTCTAGAATTTCGGGAACTTCTAGAGTTTCAGAAGTTGTGGACTTTGCAAAGGGAAGAACTACATTGTAGAAAGAATGTTTGGCTACAATTGTAGACGTCGTTCGAGCTGGAATGTGATAACGTGAGGTATGCTGAGAACTTTGAAAATACATTGACAGAAGATAAACGTATTTTCCTCAACGCGGGATATCGTGGAATTCCGGGAAGCACAAAGGCTCAAGCAAGAAAATTCTGTAAATAACTAATTGTGAAAAATTTTGTTTTTATGTTTTGCAATGAGTGAGAGTGAAAATGAAATATCAAAATTCATTGGTTTTGAACAGGAAATTACTGTTGAAAAACAAACAATTAGGAATGGGTCGAATAAGAAAAAATATTGGTTCCGGTACCGATTCTACAAATTAAATATTGGTTCCAGTATTCGGTTCCATTTTGAATACTTGCATTTTGCTTGCAACTTCATTCAACCAATGCAGATAAATTTCATTAAATGTTTTATTTAACCTACCGAAGAATAGAACAATAACAAAGTGAGAAGATAAGATTTTATGTATACAGATAAACTTGTATTAAATTTATTTAAGGTTAGTAAATATGTAACAAATTATTCTTTTTTTTTTTTTNCAGATAAACTTGTATTAAATTTATTTAAGGTTAGTAAATATGTAACAAATTATTCTTTTTTTTTTTTTTTTTTTTTTTTACATTAATAGGAGGTGATTGTGATGTGTTTGGAAAATACTTTAACTAAATAGCTTGCAGTGGCTCTAAAAGCCAAAACATTGTGGCCTGACTTTAGCCTATGGTCATTAAAAGAATGTCAACAACTCCAGTGGGTGGCCTGCTTCCTTTTTCTTTTTGCCTCTTTTAGGTAGTGACAGGATGACCCATGCCTTTTTTTTTTTTCGCTTCTTTTGTGTAGTGACCTGCTGGCTTTTTTTGCTGTGTTGGAATGCCACACCTCTATAAAAAAAACAGTCCCTTCTTCCCTTCTGCCCACTTGTCTAGGCTATTCTCTGCCTTACATGGAAACAAAGAAGGCCTGGAGAAATGTATTGATCAGCTAGCAGTGTTGCTTACTGAGGCAGCTGTGTGATAAAGACAAAGAAGGGAGAGGAGTGATGTAAGAGCGAGAGATGAGAGACTGATCCACTACACTTCCCTCTAAACATCACCCATCGCCAAACAGTTTCAACTACTACTCCTTAATTTTTTTTTCATGTATGGCATGCATTCCAGAATTTTTTTCCATTATTTTTGGGGAAAAGGGAGCGCTATACAGGAGGTAGTTATTTTTGTAAGGACAGAATTTTGCAGCAAATTTATTGCTGTGTAGAAGCGAGAACCGAGTAGTTGTTAACCTAAAACTTGTTCTGAGTCAAACTTCAAGAACCGGTATAAATTGGAACCGAAGAACCGAACCGACCCATCCCTACAAACAACTAATATGGAAGGCACTTTATCTTTGTTATTAAAGAAATTCGAAACAATGTATAAAATCATTAGGAAAGAAATGCAAACAACTAAATGAAAACAGTCACAAAAACAGAAANGAAATTCGAAACAATGTATAAAATCATTAGGAAAGAAATGCAAACAACTAAATGAAAACAGTCACAAAAACAGAAATGCATGAAGATAGAGACATCCTAAGGAAAGTAATACAAATGTGTTTTCATAATATAGAAAAAGTTTCGGAAATTAGTGAACGAAAACATAAGGAAAGGGAAAATCTTTTAAATGACACAAAAATGTTCCACGGGGTGGTAGAGAAAATAAACAGGATAGGGAGGTGTATGTAAAGATAATGCAATNGAAATTCGAAACAATGTATAAAATCATTAGGAAAGAAATGCAAACAACTAAATGAAAACAGTCACAAAAACAGAAAGGCATGAAGATAGAGACATCCTAAGGAAAGTAATACAAATGTGTTTTCATAATATAGAAAAAGTTTCGGAAATTAGTGAACGAAAACATAAGGAAAGGGAAAATCTTTTGAATGACACAAAAATGTTCCACGGGGTGGTAGAGAAAATAAACAGGATAGGGAGGTGTATGTAAAGATAATGCAATNAAATGACACAAAAATGTTCCACGGGGTGGTAGAGAAAATAAACAGGATAGGGAGGTGTATGTAAAGATAATGCAATGTGTGAAGCAAGTTTTTTATCATTAGATAATGATCATATATTTTATGTAAATGAGAATATAGTAGGCGAAAGGATAAGGGAAAAAATTCTGGAAAATAATCAGGAAACACTAAAATTAAGAAACGGGGTTAAAGTAATGTCCAATAAACAACAGGGACAAACTTTCAAAACAATTCAACAGATGTAACAGAGGTACACAAAGCAAGAAGGGCAAAGGGAAAAAAATAAAATGAAAAATAATTGGGGAAGGGGGGGTCAAATGAAACACACTCATGCAAAATGAAAGTAAAATTGTAAAAACAGATGTGGGCAAATGTTGGTGAGGAATACCAAGACGAAGAAAAGATAAACATGAAAGAGGGGTGGTAGAAAAAAGAAAATGAAGTTCTATATGAGAGAGGCTGTAAGGAAAAAACAAAGGAAAATTAAAGTAAAATTGAAAAAACAGAGGAAGGCAAATTTTGGTGAGGAATACCAAGATAAAAAAAAAGTTGAGGAAAATAAAAAGGAAAAAGAAGAGTAAGGTTAAGGCAGTAGAAAAAAGAAGAAAGATGAAGTGCTATATGAGAAAGGTCCTGAGGAAAAANAAAAGAAGAGTAAGGTTAAGGCAGTAGAAAAAAGAAGAAAGATGAAGTGCTATATGAGAAAGGTCCTGAGGAAAAATGAATGACATGCTAGGAGAAGGGTAGGAAGCAAAAGAAAGAGAAAGAAAAAAGAAAATTAATAAAGGATGACAACATACCCAAATTAGTGTAAAAAATAATTTTATATAATTTTGTTAATTAACATAATGATTTTCATNAAAAGAAGAGTAAGGTTAAGGCAGTAGAAAAAAGAAGAAAGATGAAGTGCTATATGAGAAAGGTCCTGAGGAAAAACGAATGACATGCTAGGAGAAGGGTAGGAAGCAAAAGAAAGAGAAAGAAAAAAGAAAATTAATGNCAAAAGAAAGAGAAAGAAAAAAGAAAATTAATAAAGGATGACAACATACCCAAATTAGTGTAAAAAATAATTTTATATAATTTTGTTAATTAACATAATGATTTTCATTCCGAAAAAATTTGTAGATTTATAAGATAATATTTGTAATTTGTTTAAGGAAAAACTGTTTGTTATAAATAAAAAATATATATCTTAGTAATCAAACAACTAAAGATATGTGTAGAAAAATTAAAAAGCCAAAAGTATGGGTTACTAAAGATAGTACAGAATTTATAATTGAATAACCATAGAGAAATTGTTGAAGGAAAAGTTATAGTAAAACTGGAAACAAAATGTATCAGTATTAGGTTAGTTATTCTATGGTATTATAATAGTGTACACGAGCAAAATTGTCAAAGTTACATGTAAATCACATAACCTATAAATGTAATAGAAAATTAATTTTTTAATGAGGATATCTGTTACATTTATCAGGCCATAGAAATAATCATAGATGCAAATTATGATCAATGAGAATGTATAAAATGACTTGGGTAGAGTGCAATGTATAGCTGGCGTAATAGCTGTAAATAATTTTCTTTTACAGAGGACATATAATTGGGATGGTGGTAAAACCAAATGCATTATAATTAGATTAATTTAAATGTAATTGTTAATAGAAATAAGGATGATTTGAAGTATATCAGATTACGTATTAAGATACTGTAAAATTAAAATTAACTTGGTAAAAACAGATAATAATTTTTTTTTTTTTTGTGGAAAACCCAAGATATGAAAGGTTTTGGCAATTGAAAGAGTCATATAGAAGTGATTGTAAGTTAATGTTTTATTTTTAATTAATAAGCTATTGTAAATATGTAACATGGATACTGAAGAGCCAAAAAAAGTGGCATAGGTGTGCTTATGCAAATAACAGAGGTATGGAACCAATCAGAGTAACGCAATGCAGTCAGCAGCTAGATCGGTTACTGCTACTACAATGGCAGGTTATCAAGATTTAAGTGAGTTTGAACGTGGTGGTATAGTCTGCGCACGAGAGGTGGGACATAGCATCTCAGAGGTAGCGATAACATTTGGATGTTCGCGTACGACCATTTCACGAGTGTACCATGAATATCGGGAATCCGGTAAAACATAGCATCTTCGACATCGCCGTGGCCGGATAAAGATCGTGAAAGAACGGGACAAATGACAACTGACGAGAATCATTAAACGTGACAGACGTGCAACCCTTTCTTAAATTGGCGCAGATTGGATTTGTGAACTGCCCTGCAGTATTCATGGTGTGAATTGCCTCCTGCATACCTTCAGACATTAGTCGAGTCCATGCCACGTTGTCTTGCGGGCACGTCTGCATGCTCGGGGAGCCCTACGCAATATTAGGCATCTGTACCAGTTTTTTTGGCTCTTCAGTGTATAATGATTGCAAAATTTGAATTTTATTGTAAAACACATTTTGCAGCAATTGTAGGAAATTAACCGTTAGATTGATTTCGGTTTGTAACATTTTTATAAAATTGGTTCAAAACCGTGTTTGTGGGGGGGTGATATAACATTGCAGTGTTTACGGTTATGTTTAAAGTTGATCATAGATATTTTAATTACATACGATTACAGAGTACTTGCTTATTTTTCACTTTCTTTAATATCATTTTCATTTGTTTCTAGAGAGTATTCAGTATTAATATTTTGTTGGCTATTTTTCTATTCTTTACTGTACGGTGGTCAGCATTAAATATTTAGTAAACAAATGCAGGAAATAAAATATACTATTGTCTCTTGTCTCACCATTGCTGGTTGGCGGAGAGATGTGGCGTGGGCAGACGACAGCCAATTGAAGTACAGATGACAACATAAGTAAGGCAGAAATTAAATAGAACTAATTTTTTATGACAGAATTTTTCTCGCAACAGCCAAAGATGGATGTGTGTACGTCAAAAGAAGTTTTAATGGTATAATAAGGAATTATATATGTCAATATTAATAAAATAATTGTGGCAAGATGTTTTTAAAGATTAATTGTTAATAATTAAAAATAAATAATATTAATTATATTTTATTTGAGATTGATTAATATTTTGTTGAATGTGCTGAAAAAGAAAACAAGTTTAATAATAATAATTTGAATTTGAGAATTGCGACATTATGATTTTAAATGAAACGTTATAAACTGCGTCCAAGGTGATAATTGTACATTTGTGATTTGTATGAAATGTAACAATCTAGTATGATACCCAGCAACTGCATCNGCGTCCAAGGTGATAATTGTACATTTGTGATTTGTATGAAATGTAACAATCTAGTATGATACCCAGCAACTGCATCTGGACTAACAGTCCAGCCATCTAGCAACAGTTGGAGTAATAGCGCAGCTTCATGCTGGCGAAACTATGTGGCCATCAATCATGTTATTGCACAATTTCGTAAGCTGTATCTGTTATTAAAAAATAGTTTACAGATTATATTCCAGTGAAAGCAATCCGTAAATGGTGTGTCTCAAAAACTTTAATTGCAGTTGCAATATTCTTTCAAAAATGTAATCTGTGATACCGTTAAATAAATAGCGGTCCTTTACCTTGCCTGTGCCATTATTGTTGAACAGAAGGTTTAAAAAAACAAAGCTTCTTTGTAGCAACAGAAAAAATATGCATTATTTTACTTTTTTTAAAAGGAAATGTGATTATTTTTTAGGATGTAATGGGATAAAGAAGTGACTGGAAAGTTGTTTGAACTCTGTGAATCGAACTTCGGTCCCTGGAGAAAAACATGCAGTGCAATTATTTGCTTCCAAAAGCACAATAGTCTCTTTTGGCAGAGTGAAAGATTGTATTTGTTTTGATTGAAAACAATTTCTAATGAAGGCAAAATTAAATTTCTTAATGAAATTAAATTTTTAAAGTGGTGATCCAGCCTGTGGCCTCATGTATACCAATATTTTTTTTCCCAAAAAGATTAGGTGCTGCTTAGAATGTAGTAAATACAGTACTAAAAAAAAATTACTATCAAGGTCATTGAAGCTGTAATAGTAGTACTTTATTTAAAGTAATTTCATAGTGAAGCAACTTAATAGCAGGCCTTACTTTATGTAGTTATTCAAGTATTTAAATAACACATGCAGAGTTTGAGCCCTGTAGCACAGTTGTAACCAAACAATGCATGAAATAAGTTTGTCTGTTAATGTGTGTTTTGGGTGAGCAGGAAAGGAACTGATGAGGCAGATCTGGTACCAGCACGTCAAGCCAACGTCAAGTGCCCACAGGTGGTGATCAGCTTCTATGAGGAGCGCCTCACCTGGCATACATCTAGCCATGACGAAGATGATGGCAGTGCAGCTGTTGCCAAGGGAACTGTCTGAGCCAAAGTATGGCCATTGCCAAAGTCTACAAACTGAAATACGTCGGTAGTGCAGTTGACTAATACTAGATACGACTGCATTTGTGCCGCGTGAATGTTTTATAATGCAGATGGGATTAACTGAATTTGTTCTTTGTGCATTTTTTAGGACTATAACCGTGTTGTTCATAGTATTCTTTAAAAGTGGTTGTTAGCAGTTCACAGTAATTCAGTTTTTAAATTCCAAGTAAATTAAAACTAAATAGTGAAATTCTAGTTGTAAATCACATCGTTTTCTGGGAATATTCTTGATAAAACTTTTGAGTTAAAAAATATGTGTTTGATTATAACTCAGTTTTGTTGAGAATTGTGCAAGATATTTTCATAAAGTTGGTCAAAATGTTTTTGTGCTCAATGCACAGGTTTGTAAATTATTATGTTTATATAATTCGACTTGCAGACACTTTTCCATGTTTATTATATAATATTTCTGTAGCATATTTTCCAGTACAACTTTTGCTTTAAAAAAAANTGCAGACACTTTTCCATGTTTATTATATAATATTTCTGTAGCATATTTTCCAGTACAACTTTTGCTTTAAAAAAAAATGGCTGGCGTGCATTTTTTGTGCTGTTCTTATTGTTAAAAACATTTTGATTTGTTAAAGTGTGCTGACACACAAGTTAGATAATTTTATATTTTGATATAAACAATTAATTTATCAATAGTAGTATACAAGATCTGTAATTAAAGGATCCAAAAATATGAAATATTTGTCAGTTTGACCTGTAAAGTACCTATTAACTTTTCATTATTGCTAGTCCTAACTTGTTTGATTTGACATTTATTTGTTTTAGTCATATGTTACCATTTCCACGGTCAGCAGTAACTACCATATTTACTTCTGCGTGGGTTTCTGGTAGTTGAATTCTTAGTGTCAAAAAACGGGGTGTTGCTCTTATGCAAGTTTTTCACATTGGGTCTTTAAATTGAATTTTTTTTGTTTTGTTGTGTGATTCAGTATGTATGTAAATAATTAGCCTGTGTTGATTTTTAATAAATAAATCATTTTCAGTACTATTGTGCATTAAAATGTCTTGCACAAGTAATGTGAACTATAACTGTTGTGTTACAGTAACAGCAGTGGTACACAGTAATTTCTCTTGAGCTGCTGCGTGCGGAATATCCATACGGCTACAAGGGTAAAAGATTTAAAAATAAACCATGTGACCTCACAGTATTTTACATGTGGCCTTGTTCAATTACTATGCTGCCAGTTCTGTCGTAAACCCATAGGCGTTGTGTGTTCTGTACTCTCTCTGATGCCACTACAAGTTAACTGCAAAATACATGCTATTCCAATGATCTGTAATTTCTTTGGCCAATAATTTCAGTAATATCAGCTATTGTTCCATTACTGCTGATGAGCTCTGTTGTTCACTGAGACAGGTTTTCTTGGGTTTTTGGCTGACTCCTTGTGCGAGACTATGACTAATGAGAACATTGAATATTACTGCAGCTTGCAGAGGTAATGCAGTGCCAGCAAAATTAGATATTGCTGGCCATTTCAAGTCATGTGTTCCGCTAACATGTTTACAGAAATGCCGAGGGTAGCATTATTAAGTGGTAATACAACATAAAAGCAACCTAAAAACAGAAATTATCTTGTTATGAACATTTTCTTCAGTCCTGCAAGTTTTAGTATTAATTTTTTATACAGTAGAACCCTATCATAACATTTTGTAAGGGCTCAGTAAAATAAAATGTTATAAGCAGGAAACAGTATTATACTGGCAGGGACACATCAAGCAAAACAAAATTCTTGTATAATAATTTTTGTTTATAAATAGCCAGACAAGTTTTGCAACATCATCTGAATCATTTTATTCAAAAATATTGGTGATCTGTACTCCACGGACCATAGCATTATCAATTAATGCACAATGACATGCATTCTGGAGGCTTGCTCACTCATCTACTCTTGGTTATCTTAGTAATTTTCAGGGCCATCACCTCTAAAATCCTAATATGGCAATTAGATATGGGTCCAAACATTATTTTGAAGATATTACTGATACCGTTACTTTGTGGCCGATCCCGCAGATAGTGCAGATACAAATCATTTCATTTGTAATTTTTTATATGGTGTCTGAGACCATGTAAAAACTTTTACTACCTCGGAAAATATGCACTTTACACAGTTTGTAAATGGCTTTGTTGGGGGCAGCGTGTTTAACATTAAAATACCCCCAAACTTCACTATTTCTTTTTCCTTCTAGGTCACATTAAAAATTAGCATAAAATTAAGTATGCAAACTTACATGCTCATTTTTTTTTTTTCATAAGTGGCCAATTAGGTCCAACTCAAGTTCATGCATCCACTATTTGCACTTGACGCACAGATTTTTTTTTATGACACATGCAATTCATAGAGTTTTATTAACATTTTTGCACATTTTTAAAAATAGATTGCAAATGTTTACCCAGTATTTATACTGCAGTGCATTATTTCAAATGTATTTGTAATAAACCTTTGTAGGTCTAACCATCATGATGAATGACCATGTAAATAAATATGATGCCTGTGCAATTATATGCCCAGATAGATATTTATTTCATCTTATAACTAAAACTTTATCTGTTGTTCCAGTAACAAGCTGTAAATTATACAAAGAAACTGCTCACTAATTGTGTATTTAAAAAATTGGATCATTGGGGTAACTAGAAACTTAATAAAAGTTGTTTACAAACTCTAAAATCTTCATTTCGGAACATCCCACAGTAATGCAGTCCCACAACAAACAGAGCGGACACCTGTGGAATTTTAGAGCATAGATGTGATCAAGATGGTGTCATGACCTCAATCACAAGCATGTATTTCGTGCTGCTTTGATGACCAAAATTCAAGGGTAGGACCCCCACTTTTGCTGTATATAAAATGAGCGGATTTTGTCATTAAAATTTTGCCATTTTGCCAAAAAATATATTTTCATTTCGTGAAATAAATTTTATGGCAAAAAAATGCATACATTTGGCTATTATTAGAACATGAATTTGTTGTTGTTTTGATACAATTTCACTCTAACTAAATAGAATTTGTTATTCACTATTTTAATCAGTACATATATATATATAAGTAGAAAAAATTCAAAATTATTAAACAATAAGGATGAAAGGACAATGTTACGAGAGCACACTTGTCATGTAACATTCACTTTGTCACAGCACAGTAATTTTTATGCAATAAATCTTCTACTTTATAAAGACACTTAAAACTGCCCAAGAACATTCACTAGCGTTTTACAAGATTTTTACATCACCCACATTCAAATTTTGTTCATTTGTAGATGATAATATTTTTATTAAATCCCGTTCAGTTCAGAGTTACTCCAACACATCCACAACCTAACTACAAAATACTAGTGCAGTAAAGCACCACTGTAATGAACTTCACGTTAAGGAACATTTCATTATAATAAACAACTGTTTTGGTCCTGACAAAAGGCTATGCGGACAAAGGATTTTTCTTTCATTTTAATTACTTTTTACATTATGACTTCTGGCATATTAATAAAATATTCACTTGAACAAACATTTTATGACTAAATTCTGTACTAACGTCATAAATTCAGATTTTTGCCTTCCTTATGGTAGCTGAACATTTTGTAAAATACTGCAATGTTTTCACAAAAAGTGTCGCGGCTGTGCCGTAGCTATTCCGCACATGTTAATGTGACTGTAAATTATAAAACCATTACAAATAGTCACACAAAATGACATCTCGGTAAACGAAGCGCTTGTGGAGCGNGTCATAAATTCAGATTTTTGCCTTCCTTATGGTAGCTGAACATTTTGTAAAATACTGCAATGTTTTCACAAAAAGTGTCGCGGCTGTGCCGTAGCTATTCCGCACATGTTAATGTGACTGTAAATTATAAAACCATTCCAAATAGTCACACAAAATGACATCTCGGTAAACGAAGCGCTTGTGGAGCGACGGGTGTGCGAACTACGTATCGTCTTTCTCTGCAGCGAGAGCATTTTCTCGTGTATGGCATCTATTGTCTACGTGACAACAATTGTTTACGAGCGGCACTAGGGTTATGTTGTTTTGGAATGTGAATAAATTACAGCACCTCTGGTGTGCCATTTAAACTGCTTCAGTATGCTGTGAAATATGACAAGTGCTGAGTAAAATATTATTTTGCGATGCCATACGAATTATGTTGCTTTTTAATGCTAATATATAATTTTCTGTTGAAGATTCATCATCTTCAAAAATTGTAGTTAAAAATCTTGGCAGTCTTTTTTTGTGAAAAAATTACTCTTGTGTTGTTTATAACTGTTATGTAACCTGAAATACACTTACCCTTAGAGGTTTTTAGATATGCCTACTGTATTATAGTAGAATATAGTTTATGCTCCTGAAACTAGAAACCATATACAAGCTGAAATGTATGGTGTAAATTATAATAAACATCCAAGAAGTAATGAAATTATCAGATGGCTCATACATACTGTGTTATAATTTAAAAAAAATCAAAAATTAAACTAAAAATGTATTTTGCCATGTAATTATGTTCCTTATGTTAAAATAAAGTATTTAATACAATAACGACGTGTTGTGTAGCCATAAATATCATATACACCTCGCTGAAAATTTCTGTGTAGGTGCTTTTACTACAAAAAACTTCACTATAACAAACAAACAAGATTTGAGGTCCCTTCAAGTTTGTTATGGTGAAGTTTTACTGTAAATATCTTATTATTTATAAAATAAAAATATTCCTTACATAGTAAATAGGTTTCAACAGAGAGTGTGGCAGAAACCTATTTGTTTTTGTTTTTTTGGCATAATGAAAATTACACAAATTTGCTTCCAATGCAGTTGTTTTTTTTATTTTTTATGCCCATCATCAATAAATCACTGTGCATACGACACTGCAGTGTTTCAGCACCTGTTTTTTTCCCATCCACTCAATGTTTACATCGCAGTTTTGCACTTTTGTCAGTTTATGAAACAAAAAAAAAATCCTTCGCTTTATCAAACTCCCGGGCACAATCTCAACCAGTAACTATTTTTGGCATTCTTATTTGGTTTTGCAACATCTGCAGCCGATTACAATCACTACCCTCGTTCAATAGTTGCAAATGCGGTATTTGTCAAGAACCTAACCACAAAAAAACTGAAAATAGTAAAGATGGCAGTGTGTACAAATACAGTGCTTATGTTCACTGCGTGAATTACATTCCAGAAAAAAATATTTATCTGCGTTATATACCGTATTCACCCGAATATAAGATGACCCTTTACATTTGCTGCAAATACTTATTGACATGCCATGATAATAAAAAAAACTCAAAAGTCAAATATCCCATGNGACCCTTTACATTTGCTGCAAATACTTATTGACATGCCATGATAATAAAAAAAACTCAAAAGTCAAATATCCCATGATCCTCACAAATATTTGTTTCGGTAACGAAAAAATACGTGGCTGCAGCATAATTGTTTTGCATTTTTGCTTGTGAATCACCATAATTTTAAAACCTTCTTAATTTTTGTAATAATTTAAAATAAAATATAACACAACTATTAGACCTACACGTTTATGGTAGGAGCATGTCATGCTCCGAGCGATAGAGCCATATGCGGTTTGCGAGGGATAGATCAATTTACAGTTTTATTTCCTTCACAATTATTGTTTGTTGACGTTTACATGATAGGAAACGTTTGACAATAAATATTTTTACAGTGATAAAAACTTTTTTTTNATTATTGTTTGTTGACGTTTACATGATAGGAAACGTTTGACAATAAATATTTTTACAGTGATAAAAACTTTTTTTTCTTGCATAAGCGAATGCCAGTTTTATAAGTTGGATTACATTTAATTTTATGAATTTCACCATGTACGNCTTTTTTTTCTTGCATAAGCGAATGCCAGTTTTATAAGTTGGATTACATTTAATTTTATGAATTTCACCATGTACGGCTTAATATCGAGTTAAATATGTTGCAGCACCAAACCATATCTATTTCCTTTAAGTTATTTCAAATCATGTGTTAATTAAAGATGATGATAAAATTAAGAAAATAGTTTTTTGATAGCAAAAATGAAAATACTTTGTTTGTGAAAACATGTCCCGCAAAATAACCAAGTGTGGTAATTTCCATGATGATTAAATAATTTGGGTTGATGAAATTATGTGGTTGGGCCATGGCTGAATGTAACCGATACCGATTTTGGGTTTATTGGCCGATACATCTGTATTGGAACCTGTATCCGTTCATCACTAATTTCAAGTATAAACTGTTTTCTGTATGTGTTTGTAGGCTACTGCATTGTTAGGGACCTCTGAAAATGTTTTAGGGTGAAATACCGTGTGATTACACCAATTTTTAATTTTGCTGCTAAATTTTTAAAATACAGAATAAAACTGAAAGTTGCGAAATTTATCACGAAATTGTATATTTAAGTGGCAAAAATTAATTCCTTTATCTGCCAGCACTACTAATGCTACCGGAATTCAGGCATATTGCTAAAATTGTGCAAAGAAAGCTGTATAATATTCATAAAGCATAATTAATATACAACAAGATTTTGCTACACATTTTTCACCAACTGAATGCAGTTTTTATTTATTTATTTACATTGTGAATACCGCAATAACTCCAATCTTCTGTCACAATACGTGCTATATACACAAACAAAAATAAAAATGTTAGTTCAAAACAACTGCTTATAAAACTGAATGTGTAAGTAAACATTTCCACGAATGCATCCTGCTCATAACCTTAAAAACTTTTGTTTCACAGCATCAAAGATACGTTGCAACACTATCAATGTCGATAGTCGATGAACATTATCTTACTGAATTGTTTTTCTTCTGTTGTCAGTCACACATGCTGTTGCTGGCAATTGATTAGTAAAAATCCTGGAAAACTGTGGGCGTGTATCACCACTATATCAATTTATACATTGTTTAGTCTAAATTGGTTCCGCTAAAACCACGCATGATGGATGTTGTGTGTCGTTAAATAAATTATGTATAATACAAACCACCGTTAAAATATTGAAAGTGTTGTTTTTATATAATCACAAAAGAGAAAGGAAGTTGGAAGGTTTTTGCATTTTTAATGTAAAAGACAAAATAAAGATGTGCAAGTTTTGCAATGTGCGCATCGATTGGGCAAGAAAAGACACATGCACGAAACACATCAAGAATGAAACACTCGCTAAGAAAAAGAAAGTGTTTCTTCAAAATGCATCCACATCTACTAAACAGGTTTCATTTTATGACTATGGAGACGGCAGCTACATTTAGAGTTCAGAAACAGGAATTTGTGTCGAGTTTTGTTGAAATGATGACAGAGGCAAATATTCCTCCTGAAAAAGTTANGGAAAACTGTGGGCGTGTATCACCACTATATCAATTTATACATTGTTTAGTCTAAATTGGTTCCGCTAAAACCACGCATGATGGATGTTGTGTGTCGTTAAATAAATTATGTATAATACAAACCACCGTTAAAATATTGAAAGTGTTGTTTTTATATAATCACAAAAGAGAAAGGAAGTTGGAAGGTTTTTGCATTTTTAATGTAAAAGACAAAATAAAGATGTGCAAGTTTTGCAATGTGCACATCGATTGGGCAAGAAAAGACACATGCACGAAACACATCAAGAATGAAACACTCACTAAGAAAAAGAAAGTGTTTCTTCAAAATGCATCCACATCTACTAAACAGGTTTCATTTTATGACTATGGAGACGGCAGCTACATTTAGAGTTCAGAAACAGGAATTTGTGTCGAGTTTTGTTGAAATGATGACAGAGGCAAATATTCCTCCTGAAAAAGTTAACGAGTATGAGGAAATGGCTGAACACACATATTGAAGGTGAGTACAGGCTAAGATTAGTCCTAACTCTTTTCCCCTTGTTTTGATTTGTCTGCACTTACTGACAGTCTTTCTTCTGTCATAAATATAAATATTTCTTGCATATTTCGTAACTGTAATTTATATAACTGGTTGTTTGTTAGTAAACACGTAATTGACATTTAATCAGAATTTTACAACCAAACTGTAATTCAAATCGATACTTCTGGAAATTATGCAGAGTAGCAACTTCACTCCCATTTAGGAGAAACACCCGACAATTTAAATTAGGTACCAAGACTGTTCACATGGATGAACATATTTTCGATGCAAAATATTATTCTGCTATTTTTGTTTCAATCAATGTCACAATCAACGGAGTGAAATATGGAATAGTTCATAAGAACGTGATTGTAATCTGAATATGAAATGTAAACATTCAGCTATAATTCTTTTTCATGACATTGCATTGCTGCTCCTTGTGTAATTTTTCAGAATTTACTTTCTTTTACTTAATTGTGTATATAAATACAGGATGTTTTATTTTTATTGTCAGGAGCTGGTGACCTGCCAACAGATTAAGAGAAGCATAGTTACCAAAACTTCACGTTTCCAAGAAATAAAACATAAAAAAAGCTCTTCAGAACAAAAATGTATTATTTCTGTGCAACAAAACAACTGACTGACAGACGCTGCATATTCGTCATCCTGATATCTGTTCTTTCATGTAGCAGATACCCAAGCGTGCTTGTGGGGGCAGTCAAAGAGTTGCCAAGTGCGACGGGTGTAGAATGTTCTAGGGCCATTTTGTCTACTGTGTCAGAGTATGACCTTCAATATGAAAATGTGTTGGGGATTGTGTCAGACTCTACAAAATATATGACTACTTGTGCAGATACTATGAAGACCATATTTTCTGAAGAAATTGTGCACATACAATGTTGGGCCTACAAATTTAATATAGTTGCAAGTTTTTGAAGTTCCACTATGGTAGAGCTCAATCAATGCATCAAAAATATGCATTTCTGAATGCCAGGAAAAGGAAACACAATTTTGTGACATTTCTCAAGCAAAAGTATTCTGAAGAAAAAAAAACCACTACTTTTTCCTGTACCAGTGTTGACAAGGTGGAATGGCTGGTTTGTTGCTACTAAATTTCTAGCAGAGTATCTGGAAGATTTAGTGGAGAGTCTTGTGCAGGAGAAAGAAGGAAGCAGTGCTGTCACATACTTCATAAATCTGTCGCAACATATCTGTCATAAAATATTCATCTGTTTTTCGAGTTGAGCACTGCTCAAAAACAATTGACACTATTGTTCAATTTGAAAGTGCAAACTATGTGTTTGCCTACAAAGTGTATCCAGAACTTTCCGATATACTGAACGAATTCCTTGTGATAAGCAGAGGTTCCTTAGACAAACAAGCATCCACTGAACTTTCCAAACTGTCTACTAAAGGGAAGCAACACTCTGTTCGTCAAGATTCCTTTAGTATGGGTTTGAAATGCCACACCAAACTCACCAATTTGATGAATTGTGATGCAGGAAAAGACTTTCTTTTTAACATTGGGAAACACTTTCTTCCTAAATATGTGGTGAACAAACACTGTTAATGAGTAATGATTCATTGTATGCAAGTGCAAAGAAAGTTCCCCTTCTCTCCAAACTGTCTCAACAGAAATTTCTTTAAGGCTACTTGGCATTCCAGAGTCAAGTGTTGGAACTGTTGAGTGAAACAAAGCCAATTGATGTCGTCTATGTTTTGTTAGGCGTACGTGGACAACACTCAAACATTGCGGAACAATCAGTGTCAGTATTATGGATTCCACATTCCAATGCTGACAGTGAAAGAGCATTTTCTGCATATAGCCACATTCTTTCAGATCTGAGAACCAACTTAACTCCACAAAACCTTGCAGTTATTTTTTAACAGTATTTTGGCAGTAAACTTGCTGCTGATACTATTACTGAGAAGTGATTTCTAAATACCAGTAATAAGAAGACTGAATAGTGTGTTTATTCAAAGAAATGTTTATGATATATACTGCACATTACATACTATGCAATAGTTATTTTATTAAATTTATTACTATCGTTAAATACAAAGTATAATTTGTAGGGATGGGTCGNACATACTATGCAATAGTTATTTTATTAAATTTATTACTATCGTTAAATACAAAGTATAATTTGTAGGGATGGGTCGTTCGGTTCTTCCGTTCCAATTTATACCAGTTCTTGAGGTTTGACTCTAAACTGGTTTTAGGTTAACAACAACTACTCAGTTCTCCTTTCTAAAAAGCAATAAATTTACTGCAAAACTCTGTCCTTCCAAAAATAACTACCTCCTGTATAGCTCTCCCTTTTTCCAAAAAATAAAGGAAAAAAATTCTGTGGTGCATGCCATACATGAAAAAAAAATTAAAGAATGGTAGTCGTAAACTGTCCTCTCCCTTCTCTGTCTTTATCACTCAGCCCGCCCCTGTAAGCAACACTGCTAGTGGATCAATANTCTTTATCACTCAGCCCGCCCCTGTAAGCAACACTGCTAGTGGATCAATACATTTCTCCATGCCTTCTTTGTTTCCCTGTAAGGCAGAGAATAGCCTAGTCAAGGGGGCTGGAGAAGGGAAGAAGTGACAGTTATTTTTACAGGTGTGGCATTCCAACACAGAAAAAAAACCAGCAGGTCACTGCATAAAAGAAGCAAAGAAAAAGGAAGTGGGCAGCCCTGTCACTATGTAAAAGAAGCAAAAAGGAAAAGGAAGCAGGTCACCCACTGGAGTTGTTGACATTCTTTTAATGACCATCAGTTAAAGTCATGCCACAATGTTTTGGATTTAGCACAACTACGAGTTATTTACTTAAAGTATTTTCCAAACACATCACAATCACCACCTATTAATGTAAAAAATAAGAATAATTTGTTACATATTTACTAACCTTAAATAAATATAATACAAGTTTATCTGTATACATTAAATCTTATCTTCACACTTTGTTATTGTTCTATTCTTCGGTAGGTTAAATAAAACATTTAATGAATTTTACCTGCATTGGTTGAATGAAGTTGCAAGCAAAATGCAAGTATTCAAAATGGAACCGATATTCAAATTGTAGAATCGGTACCGGAACCGATATTTTTTGTTATTCGACTCATCCCTAGTAATTTATTATTGAGTCACNAATCGGTACCGGAACCTATATTCAAATTGTAGAATCAGTACCGGAACCGATATTTTTTGTTATTCGACTCATCCCTAATAATTTATTATTGAGTCACTGAGATTTTAGGAAATTTTCATATCTATTGTGCATTGTGAGAGTTTTAATATAGCGCCGTTGATTTTTATCCACTGATTCTTGAATATCATCTGTTCTTGTTACTGAGACATTTAGATTGTTAGTGCGTGATAAATATTGTTTGTGTAGTGTAAATTAAAAAAAAAAAATTGTACCGTTATGTTGTATTTTATTTACAGTTTTCAGGAATTTTTTTTACTGTTATAGGTGATATTTATTCATCTTTTTCAGGGGTCCCTATGCATTGTTTGTGTCTGAAATTTTACTTAATAGAAAAATGGCATTTAAGATGCTGCAAGGAATTGAACAAATACTGATTTTTTAAGCAGGAAATGTAAAATATGAACATTGTTATATGAGGGAATGTTATGACAAGGTTTTAGTGCACACAGTTTTCTTAAATCAGCAGTGAAATCAAACTTAAGACTCAAATTCCTAGTTTTATTACTATACTTTTATTAAAGTAAACATCATATAGTGTTTCAGTCCTGTAGGTTTTTCATGATACACTGAACACTTCTGAAAGCCGTCCGTGCTTACAATTTTTTTTTCTCCACATTCTGTATCTTTCTGCCACATGTAAAATTTACATCGCCTAGGACCTCATGACTTTATTCATAGGTCAGTCAAGTGAAAATGTAAACATTTCGGGGACTTGAATGTGTCACTAATATGCATTTTCGTACTCTAATGTGTGTTAAGCAGTGAAACACCAATTTGATTTGCCATACATTTTAACATTACACTCACAAAATAATGTCAAGTCTTGGAACTGTTTTTCTTAATTTGCTGTCAACTTAACAGGGAGTGTGCATATCAGTGTGCATGCTAGCGTAAGCTGCAGTTAACAGGCAGTAATATTTTTTACTGTTGATTTTTAAAAGNTCACTCCCATTTAGGAGAAACACCCGACAATTTAAATTAGGTACCAAGACTGTTCACATGGATGAACATATTTTCGATGCAAAATATTATTCTGCTATTTTTGTTTCAATCAATGTCACAATCAACNTGTTCACATGGATGAACATATTTTCGATGCAAAATATTATTCTGCTATTTTTGTTTCAATCAATGTCACAATCAACAGAGTGAAATATGGAATAGTTCATAAGAACGTGATTGTAATCTGAATATGAAATGTAAACATTCAGCTATAATTCTTTTTCATGACATTGCATTGCTGCTCCTTGTGTAATTTTTCAGAATTTACTTTCTTTTACTTAATTGTGTATATAAATACAGGATGTTTTATTTTTATTGTCAGGAGCTGGTGACCTGCCAACAGATTAAGAGAAGCATAGTTACCAAAACTTCACGTTTCCAAGAAATAAAACATAAAAAAAGCTCTTCAGAACAAAAATGTATTATTTCTGTGCAACAAAACAACTGACTGACAGACGCTGCATATTCGTCATCCTGATATCTGTTCTTTCATGTAGCAGATACCCAAGCGTGCTTGTGGGGGCAGTCAAAGAGTTGCCAAGTGCGACGGGTGTAGAATGTCCTAGGGCCATTTTGTCTACTGTGTCAGAGTATGACCTTCAATATGAAAATGTGTTGGGGATTGTGTCAGACTCTACAAAATATATGACAACTTGTGCAGATACTATGAAGACCATATTTTCTGAAGAAATTGTGCACATACAATGTTGGGCCTACAAATTTAATATAGTTGCAAGTTTTTGGAGTTCCACTATGGTAGAGCTCAATCAATGCATCAAAAATATGCATTTCTGAATGTCAGGAAAAGGAAACACAATTTTGTGACATTTCTCAAGCAAAAGTATTCTGAAGAAAAAAAAACCACTACTGTTTCCTGTACCAGTGTTGACAAGGTGGAATGGCTGGTTTGTTGCTGCTAAATTTCTAGCAGAGTATCTGGAAGATTTAGTGGAGAGTCTTGTGCAGGAGGAAGAAGGAAGCAGTGCTGTCACATACTTCATAAATCTGTCGCAACATATCTGTCATAAAATATTCATCTGTTTTTCGAGTTGAGCACTGCTCAAAAACAATTGACACTATTATTCAATTTGAAAGTGCAAACTATCTGTTTGCCTACAAAGTGTATCCAGAACTTTCCGATATACTGAACGAATTCCTTTTGATAAGCAGAGGTTCCTTGGACAAACAAGCATCCACTGAACTTTCCAAACTGTCTACTAAAGTGAAGCAACACTCTGTTCGTCAAGATTCCTTTAGTATGGGTTTGAAATGCCACACCAAACTCACCAATTTGATGAATTGTGATGCAGGAAAAGACTTTCTTTTTAACATTGGGAAACACTTTCTTCCTAAATATGTGGTGAACAAACACTGTTAATGAGTAATGATTCATTGTATGCAAGTGCAAAGAAAGTTCCCCTTCTCTCCAAACTGTCTCAACAGAAATTTCTTTAAGGCTACTTGGCATTCCAGAGTCAAGTGTTGGAACTGTTGAGTGAAACGAAGCCAATTGATGTCGTCAGTGTTTTGTTAGGCGTACGTGGACAACACTCAAACATTGCGGAACAATCAGTGTCAGGATTATGGATTCCACCTCCCAATGCTGACAGTGAAAGAGCATTTTCTGCATATAGCCACATTCTTTCAGATCTGAGAACCAACTTAACTCCACAAAACCTTGCAGTTATTTTTTAACAGTATTTTGGCAGTAAACTTGCTGCTGATACTATTACTGAGAAGTGATTTCTAAATACCAGTAATAAGAAGACTGAATAGTGTGTTTATTCAAAGAAATGTTTATGATATATACTGCACATTACATACTATGCAATAGTTATTTTATTAAATTTATTACTATCGTTAAATACAAAGTATAATTTGTAGGGATGGGTCGGTTCGGTTCTTCGGTTCCAATTTATACTACCGGTTCTTGAGGTTTGACTCGAAACCGGTTTTAGGTTAACAACAACTACTAGATTCTCGTTTCTAAAAAGCAATAAATTTACTGCAAAACTCTGTCCTTACAAAAATAACTACCTCCTGTATAGCGCTCCCTTTTTCCGAAAAATAAAGGGAAAAATTCTGGGGTGCATGCCATACATGAAAAAAAAAATTAAGGAGTGGTAGTTATAAACTGCCCTCTCCCTTCTCTGTCTTTATCACTCAGCCCGCCCCTGCAAGCAACACGGATCGATCGCCAGCTGATCTATACATTTCTCCACGCCTTATTTGTTTCTGTGTAAGGCAGAGAATGCCTAGCCAAGGGGGCTGGAGAAGGGAAGAGGTGTGGCATTCCAACACAGCAAAAAAAAAAACCAGCAGGTCACTGCATAAAAAAAGCAAAAAGAAAGGAAGCCGCTGCTCTGTCACTATGTAAAAGAAGAAAAAGGAAGCAGGTTGCCCACTGGAGTTGTTGACATTCTTTTAATGACCATCAGTTAAAGTCACGCCACAATGTTTTGGATTTAGCACCACTATGAGTTATTTAGTTAAAGTATTTTCCAAACACATCACAATCACCACCTATTAATGTAAAAAATAAGAATAATTTGTTACATATTTACTAACCTTAAATAAATATAATACAAGTTTATCTGTATACATTATATCTTATCTTCACACTTTGTTATTGTTCTATTCTTCGGTAGGTTAAATAAAACATTTAATGAATTTTACCTGCATTGGTTGAATGAAGTTGCAAGCAAAATGCAAGTATTCAAAATGGAACCGATATTCAAATTGTGGAATCGGTACCGGAACCTATATTCAAATTGTAGAATCGGTACCGGAACCTATATTCAAATTGTAGAATCAGTACCGGAACCGATATTTTTTGTTATTCGACTCATCCCTAATAATTTATTATTGAGTCACTGAGATTTTAGGAAATTTTCATATCTATTGTGCATTGTGAGAGTTTTAATATAGCGCCGTTGATTTTTATCCACTGATTCTTGAATATCATCTGTTCTTGTTACTAAGACATTTAGATTGTTAGTGCGTGATAAATATTGTTTCTGTAGTGTAAATTAAAAAAAAAATTGTACCGCTATGTTATATTTTATTTACAGTTTTCAGGAATTTTTTTTACTGTTATAGGTGATATTTATTCATCTTTTTCAGGGGTCCCTATGCATTGTTTATGTCTGAAATTTTACTTAATAGAAAAATGGCATTTAAGATGCTGCAAGGAATGTTATATGAGGGAATATTATGACAAGGTTTTAGTGCACACAGTTTTTTTAAATCAGCAGTGAAATCAAACTTAAGACTCAAATTCCTAGTTTTATTACTATACTTTTATTAAAGTAAACATCATATAGTGTTTCAGTCCTGTAGGTTTTTCATGATACACTGAACACTTCTGAAAGCCGTCCGTGCTTACAATTTTTTTTTCTCCACATTCTGTATCTTTCTGCCACATGTAAAATTTACATCGCCTAGGACCTCATGACTTTATTCATGGGCCAGTCAAGTGAAAATGTAAACATTTCGGGGACTTGAATGTGTCCCTAATATGCATTTTCGTACTCTAATGTGTGTTAAGCAGTGAAACACCAATTTGATTTGCCATACATTTTAACATTACACTCACAAAATAATGTCAAGTCTTGGAACTGTTTTTCTTAATTTGCTGTCACCTTAACAGGGAGCGTGCATATCAGTGTGCATGCTAGCGTAAGCTGCAGTTAACAGGCAGTAATATTTTTTACTGTTGATTTTTAAAAGTGATTATTTTACAGTGAACAGCCTATATCAGCTCACTTATAAACAAAAATATTTTCAGTACTTGCAAACTGTTTCGTTACTGCTGACGAGCACTGATGAATCATCAATGATATAAGTGCCTGTCAATAGTAATGGAACACAGCAACGNACGAATCATCAGTGATATAAGTGCCTGTCAGCAGTAATGGAAGACAGCAACAAAATTGCTGCCAACTTGAACGATTTTTTCTAATTTTGTCCAAATTTTTACACTTTGTACGATTTTACAAATTATGTAACTTTTCTTATGAATTTCAATTTTTTTGTTTTTTGATTGAATCTTGTAAAGAAGTGATTTATTGTAATATTTCAGTATTGTTTTGTATATTGCTAGAAAATGATCATACAACTTTAATAGACCGGTACTATAAAAATTATTTATTATGTTTGCTGGCTGCACTGTACTCTGCATTTTTTCTCTGTTACTTTGTTTTCCTTTCCGCTATGATGTTTCAGTCAGTATCTGGCACGATGATACGCGGCATGTGTTTACATTTTAGATATTTCACAAATTACACGTTGGGTGCCGTTTGTAACATTTCAAATAAATATCCAAGTCGTTAGTTGTTACCTTTAAGTAGAAATCATGATAATACAATTAAAATCTTCTTAAAATTTTATGTTACTCTTGGTTTTTCTTCAACAAAATTATAGTTCATTTTTTATATTCTCAAACACAATAAAATCAATATTCTTATTCTTCAACTATTAATTATTCGTGTACAAACTTCTACCATTGAAGGTGGTGAGAATTGTTCCAAAGAAAAAATTATATTCTATTTTACATCTGCCTTACTAATGTTGTCTTCTGTCCTCCGATTGGCTATCGTCTAACCAAGACACATCTCTCTGCCAATCAGCAGTGGCGAAACGATAGACAACCAGTATAATTTCCTTTAGTATTTTTGTTTAATAAACATTTAATGCTGATTATCCTCTAGAGAAGAAATAAAAAAACAGTAAAAATATTAATACTGAATACTGTCAAGAAACAAATGAAAATTACTTATACATTATCTCTATATCAATAAACTATTAAAATAACCAAATATTATACTGTTAACTCCTCTAATAAAATGTAATTTGGAATAATATTAAATGAATGGGCAACATAAGTAAGTACTCTGTAATCATATACATATAATAACTATGTCTATGACAAACTGTAAACATAACCCTGAAAATCTGCAATGTTACAATGTGTGCTAAAGATCCTCAATGATTCTGGTCATTATTAATGTTACTATCTTTATTTTGATACTGTTGAATGAAGAGACTTTGAATATGCTGTGTCGGTTGTTTGTGTTATGGTGTCTATAGACTGTACTTTTCATAAAATGGCCTGTACTTTTCATAAAATGGCGGGATACAGTACAAAGAATGTATTTTGCGTAGTGGAAGGAGTGATTTAAAAATTCATGAAAATCCAGGGAATCATACGAACAATGAAGCGGTTGAAGCCTGAGCCAAGTCTAGCAAAATAAAAAACTTTCAGTTTGCAGGATTACTATTTTACTGCAATTAGGGCAGAATGCTACTTTACTGCATTCATTGTTGAGACCTGTTGCTATAGCAGATCATGTCTGACATCTGTTTTGGAAAATGTTTCTGAAATGCAAAGAAGGAAAACATTACAGTTGCGGACGCACTTAAACGATAGCAATAATAAATTAAATGGCATAACACTAAATAAGTGTAACAGATGTGTTGTAGACGGTTCCTCTTTCTTTGGCAACAGATAGAAGCAATGACGACTCTTAAGCTGTATCCAATAGTCATCACTTACTACAGTGTAGAGTGTCTTGCTTTCAGTCACGTCATTACAGGGTTCTGCCACAGGTAAAAACATGGGAAGGAGATGGTATTAGGTACACGTACATATGGTAAAGTACCATTGGAAAATTGCTTTGCGTTAGGGCCAGACAATGCAACCGTGATGATGATCGAAAAATGGGATTACAGTATTATTGAAATATCAGGAAAATATCATTGTATTAGTTTGTGCCTGCCATTTGTTACATTTGGCTACAGAGAAGGGATCGAAGGGACTTCAAATGAATGTGGACAATATTCTTGTAGATATATAATATTATCTTGAGTAAAGCAGCAAGCAAAAAGACATGACTGAAAGAACCTCAGAAACTTTGTGACACAGATGTTAAAAAGGTGCTGAAACACGTATGTACGTGCTGACTTTTATTGGGTGTGTGCTTAAAACAGCTTGTGGATTTATGGCAGCCTTTAATGAAGTTCTATAAGGAATAAATTGATACTCGGGGACCATGTAGTTCTGGTACTTTAAGTATCTACAAGATACAAAGAAAAACAGGTAAAATCAATTTAAAAGATTGTAGCTTCTAGTTGTCAGACCACTACCAGAAGCCAGTCAGAAGTCAACTCTGGCAGAAATATGAAGCCCAGAAAATTCTTTTCAGAACAGCCTTTTTCTTATGAAGGTCCTTCTCCAAAGAAAACTTAAATTACATTTGGTAAATATAATTTTATAGTCTTTTTTTTTTCTGCCTTTCTCATGCCCAGAACATGTCTGTTCCTTACCCCCTCAGCATGTGTGGCAGCAATGAAAAGATTTTGATCTAACAGCTGGCATTTCATCTCCTCCCCCCCCCCTACTTCGTTATCATCTCTTTTCACTACGAAACATTTAGTGGAAAGGGGGTAGGCGGTGGTAGTTTGAAGGGATGAGCTTCAGACATGGTGATTGCCTAGCAACAAGCTTGCAACTTCAATTGTCTCCGCTTTCCTTCCAGTGTGGCTCTTCCCCTCCTTGCTTACTAGAAGGGTGTGACTGATTTTCTCCAACAACAAGTCAACATGTCTTTGACCTTGAGCTGTCGATTCTCTCAGGCTGCTAGAGGCGGTAAGGTAAGCAAGTGAATGAAGTTACGGTAAAGGCAGCGGACCAGTGGTCACACAGTTTGAGTGCTACAACTGCTACATTTTTTGTTTTATTTAAATCATTTTTAGACTAATTTATTTTCATAAAGTTATTATTAAAAAAATTTGCTGTGGTGTAAACCGCAACAACTTTATTGAGTGCTACTATTCTGCTATGCTTTTCATTTGGCAGGTTAGTGATTTTTATAGGGGTTTTTTTTNAACAACTTTATTGAGTGCTACTATTCTGCTATGCTTTTCATTTGGCAGGTTAGTGATTTTTATAGGGGTTTTTTTTTCCCAGTTTCGAACATGTTAAATAACATTATATTTGCTGACGGTCATCAATGTTGTAACGTTCGGCGTGTAGTTACGGCCGATGTTACGTTGCCACTGCTAGCTCAAAGGTGAAACANAACAACTTTATTGAGTGCTACTATTCTGCTATGCTTTTCATTTGGCAGGTTAGTGATTTTTATAGGGGTTTTTTTTCCCAGTTTCAAACATGTTAAATAACATTGTATTTGCTGACANATGCTTTTCATTTGGCAGGTTAGTGATTTTTATAGGGGTTTTTTTTCCCAGTTTCAAACATGTTAAATAACATTGTATTTGCTGACAGTCATCAATGTTGTAACGTTCGGCGTGTAGTTACGGCCGATGTTACGTTGCCACTGCTAGCTCAAAGGTGAAACACGAGACTTTAAAATTGACGCCAATTAATTAAGAAATAAGTTCAAGTTCTAGAGTATTTTGTTCTATACTTAATTTATCATTGAAGTTTCACAGTTCACAGCCGAAGTTCATAATATGCAGAGTACGAACGTTCACATATCATCATACAAGTGCAGAAACAGCGCCACAGTCGTTTACAAATTAATCCTTGTTATAAAAACTGGCCCAAAGAACTAATAACTGCTGCTACCTCCCACTCCGCGGATAAATAAAATAAAGTCTAGTTGCCGATGTGGGGGTTCTCGTCACGCCCGACGTGGCCTAGGCGAGCATTGTACCACTGCCCTGAAGGGCGACAGACACACGCGTCTTTTGTGCTGCCTATCACCCCTCTCTCCTGAGATAAGGGCTTGGCCACACACGCTCTCATCACGTTATCGTAACTGCGTCGTAGGAACTAAAACTGTGGACGCCGTCAACATAAACAAACTCCTCGTTCAACAAAACTTGTTGATGCATTCTGAAAAAAGTTAAATAATGCTGACGCTTAACAAAAACTGAAAACTACGATGTTTGAAACGAAACGACAACCGGACTCCTGATAAACGTAAAACAGCAAACGGCTGTAAACATGTCCAAATAAGGGATTCCAGTAACAGTGGGCTTGTGAAAAATGAAAGGGCCGAAAACAGTGTCTTTGGATACAGCGTAAAACACGTTCACTTTGGGGAAAGCGCACTTGTGTTCGGTGGTTTCATGTGGAGGCTGTTGACCCCATATCCGCACGTTGTGCCGGTTCACCTTATCATTAGTATGGAACGTCACTTCATCACTAAAAACCAGCTTAGAACAACTTCACGGTTCTGTNTTGTGCCGGTTCACCTTATCATTAGTATGGAACGTCACTTCATCACTAAAAACCAGCTTAGAACAACTTCACGGTTCTGTGGTTCATTTGATTGGTCAATCAAGATTGTAGGTTGTTTGGTTTTGATATTATAGACCTTCAAAGTTGGGGTATTCTTTTATACTCAACTTGTACAACAGTCCTGTTCAGCTACTCTTTCTCTAATGCTGCCTCAACACACACTTCTCTACAGCAATTTCCAGAATCCTTTAAATATTTGCTGAATGAGTTTGCACTCACATTATTTTTAATGTAAAAGACACTGAACAATAATTAACGCGTGCTAATAATTACAGTACGTTGTGCTCGTGAAACTGATTATTTTTGTGTGCAGACCGGCTGTGTACTGTGGAAAGAGAGAGAGAGCTATAGAATGTTAATGACGTTTACTTCCCTGGCATACAGAAAAGGAATGGAAAAAGACAATAGAGTGGGGCATCCCATTCTTTCCCTTAAATATGTTACTGCCTATTCACTTTTCCTCTTTAAGATGGCTATTGCCGTGTCGCCAGGCGGAGCTGCATTTTCAAGTCACAATGAGGGGTGGTGAAATGTATTGATCACAGGAGCAGCTAAAAGAGGGGTGGTAGCAACGAAAAGTTGCTATTTACTATTTATACTTCTGTGGCATCATTCTTGAGACGTCTACATTTTAATTAAATGTGTATTTTATTTTATTTTCCTTTTTATGCCAGAGGCGATTGAATATGGATCTAATGCACTCGGTAAAACTTTCTGCCGCTCAATGTTTGTAACATTTTTGGTCATGAAGGGGTACGGTAAATATACGCTTATCTGGTATAATTTTATTTTGAAGATGTCTGCCTATTAAATAACATCAATACTTAATTTTAGAAACACGTTTGTTTTATACCATTGACAATTAAATGCAAACTAAGCAAAAAAAACTCACTTTAAACATTATTTCATATTTTAGAGTTCAAAAGTTGTTATTTTTTAATTTTGCAACAACACTGATTTTAATGGTATTCTTAGGAATCCTGGGCACTCGTACGATTAGGACTCTACTCATTCATGTAACAAAAAAGGGCTAAGTCTTCCCTCTCCCTTCCCATGTAGTATCTTCATTTGAGGGAGGTGAGGCACTGACTTTCATTGTTTGTAGATTTCTGTCAGTCTATCACAAATGTTAAAATCTTGGTATTTTCACTAACAGGAATGAAAAATTATGTTATGTTAGTGTTGGTATGTTGGTACATACGTAATATGGGAGCCGGATAACAGGTATATGTACCAATAAATTGATATGCCTTACATTGCTGGATGTGTTGCTTGTTACCGTCTGACCTTTCTCCAAGACAACCTATACCGTCAACAGCTTTGTGAGTGAATGCAGGATTCCCACAGTTAGCAATGGGTAAATGCTGAAAATTTTTGAAATCAAAAGTTTTCTGCAAACTTTCGGAAAAATTGGAAACTGTAGGAAACTTTGCGAAATTAATTGTTTGTATACACCAAATACAATTAATATATCTTAATTATCATGTTTATTTCTGACACTAAATTGCTTATTATAAAATTTCTTGATGGTTCATACCATCAATCAAGACAATGAAAAAAATGTATTTGTTTTATTATAGTTTGTACATTATTTAAGTTTTACTAAAGTATTTCATTTAACATAGCTTAACATATAACAGAGTTAATTAAATTTAATATTTACAATATGTAGTACAAAATTGTACATATTTCTTAAACTTTCAAAAAAAAAGTTTCATTATAACTATCAGTCTTAATTTAAAATATGATATTAAATTTACATTAAAACTGTTATCCTCAATTTTTTAAATCTTTATTTACAAAGGATTTATTTCTATTATCAAGCCATTTTGTTATTTTGTTCTGCCAGTAATTTAGCACACACAATCCATTATTCATCACTGTCACTGCCAGTTTCTGGATCTGGGATTACTTTGTCTTTGGTGTCAAGAGTCTTCTGAAAGTTATTCAAAATCCTCATCACTGGAGTTTGTTTTCTTTTCTATTGTTTGCACTTCCTGATTTTTGTGGCAAAACATGCATGCTTCCATATCAATTATTTTAATTGAACTGGGACTTCTATTGCCTTGTTGATCTTTACAATTCTCTTCTTGTTTCCCTGTAGAACCAAATTTCTAATAATAAGCTATATAAGTTATTTTTCTTGCTTGCGTTGTCAAACAATTTTGTATTTTGGAATGTATTCTGCCTTGTGTACTGAAGTACCATTGTGTTGCTGCAGAAGTTACAGGCATAGATAAAATTCTGACAGCTACCTTTGAAAGCTCAGTGTGGCCACACAGTCATTTCCACCATGAACATGGATCTATTTTACTTCCCTCAAGAGCCTTCCACACAGATGGTTATCTCCACATCCCATCCCTGCTATGGTACTTTGCCAAATCTGCTAGGACAACATACTCAGAAATAAGTTGCATGTCTGTAGCTACTTTATTGATGAACTCTGTTGCATCCAGTTACTCTTCAGATTTCATCAAATGTTCTTTTGATGAGGGGTCCAACATTTGTGCTGTGAAATGTATGGGCTTCAGGCCAAATCCTTTTCTCTCATTTAATTTACTCAACACAAATTTTTCATCTGCTGTTGAAAGGGATGTTGCTGGCTGCAGTGAAATTTTCAGCAAGTCTTCAATTTCCTTGAAAGCTACATAAGCGCAGTGGATGTTTAGTATCTTCCCTTCAAGTTTAGTTGTCCGTGAAATTATTTGGCGTAAAAGATCAGCCAGTTTTTTTTTAACTTTAACCCAAAATATTTCATCACTCAAAATGTTACTCTTCATTTCTCTTGAAATGGTGGCTGCCACTTTTCCACTGACTTCCAAATTTTGTTTTATTTTTCTTGCATACTGTCCATACAATTTAAGTAGCTGCCCCAGCGGGTTTTAACTGCTAAGCTAACATGCTGATTTGCTACCTGTTTTTTTTGCATATATGAGAGTTCTTTATAGTTTTGACAATTTCTACTACTATATTAACAAAGGTATTTACAGACTGGCATTGCAAGATATTATTAGTATATGTGCCAGACATCCAATAGAGACAACAGTTAGGGATTTTGTTCTATTACTTCCCCTGCTTTTTTCGTCTTTGCAGCATCATCCTCAATCAGTACCAAAAACTTTTCAGCACTATATTTCACTATAATTTATTTCATTTCACCTGCCATGTACTCAGCCATGTCACGATTGTCTTTGGTATTTATAGAATCCACAATCATTGGTTCAGGGGTGTTAGTAAAGTTGAGGATGCTATTATTCCTTGGGAGATATATATGTTAGGAAAAAAAAACCAAATTACTAGTATCAACACCAAAAACAGATTTATCTTAAAATAATCCCATTAGACCTAATCCTATGGGTGGAATTCATAATGAGCATATGAGTATTACGTATGATCTCATAGTCTCAAAATAAGTTTGACTTATTTCTCAAATATTCATGATCAAAGAAGCATTTATTATCAAGTCTGCTTTCTGCTTTGTTTTAACGTAAGACCTCATTATTTGTATTACAACTAAGTTATTCACTGGATATTTTCTTTCACAAAATGCTGTTTCTTTCAAATTTTTAATAAAAGCATATCAATTTTTTTTTTAACTAACACAATAACATGGAAAAATAAAAACATGTCAGTACTACACTCATTGCTGTGAAAAAATAACCTCTTTTCTGTGGCCACCTGGATAAGCTGCCGAACGGTGTGCAGAGATCCAGCAGAAAACGTTTTATTATAAAACCGTCCAACGTGTCTGAGTAAGGTCTGCTTACGAGCCTTTAAGAAACGTTATGCTTCTGTTTGCGTTTTTCAGTTCCTCCATTTCTCTCTAAAGCATGTTTTTTTGATAGTGAAAATGGCTTAAATGGGTGTTTTAATGGTCATTTTTAAGTATGAAAATTCCAGTACAAAACATTAAAAGAGGAATACGGACGTGCAGAAAACCTTTATTTTTATTATAACGTCATAAAATGGTAGGGTCTCCGCTGAAAGTCTCTTAGAGGCACATTATCGATGACAAGATTGGACACCAGTTGAGTGCTTTGCATGTAGAGGCGATGAGAGAGTTGATGCTCATGTCTGGGTCGTGCCTACCGCTCCCACAGTTTTAGACCTCAGACGTGCAAAATTCCTACAACCAGGTGGTCACCTTAATCTTTGTGTACAATGTATTCTGATAACTGGGGTGATTTTGAACAGTTTGTGGATGAAGTACTTCACGGCTACAACTCACGAGTGACACTTAGGTATGAGAATCAATCAAATCACATTGAATGGTGGTCTTATCTGATGTACAAAGTTAGATTCATGTTTAACTAGAAAACAGCCTTAAGTTTTAGATAAAAACAATCGCTGATTGAAACAGATTTAACTTGGTCTCTACCTATGAAAACTGACATACGTAATTATTTATGTGGTTTAATAGCCATTGCATTGAAGCAAACCAATTTTCTTACGTAAAATTTTTGCTAAGTAAAACACATGAAAACAGTAATTTGGTAACTTTTTAGCTTTGAAGCTGATGAAATGCTATCTATGAAACCACTACCTTTTTAGAACACAAAGCGTTACTTAAGTTTCATTTATAAAAATTACCAAGAAGAACATGCCCAAACCCAACTAGGTTAGGATTGAACGTGTTTGCAGTACGCGGTTGCCGCATGGTAGAATGAGATGAGAGCAAGCATAGGTTAGTTGAAGGTTAAAAGCAGGATTCTAATGATTCAAGCATACCTATCTTACCTCAAGTTACTCCATCCATCACATTGTAAAGCAGGTTTTTTTTTTTGAATTTTTTTATTGTGTTTTTAACATAAAACTGGGTTCTTGAGAATTCCACATCAAGAAGTGTTGTAGAAATGGTTTTTCGTTTAGGAAGATTATATGCTGGGACTATAAATTTGAAAAATGTGCGCTAGTGGATGTTCAACAATCGACGAATGTTTGCTGTAGAGGATGTTCAACGACGACGAATGTTTGCTGTAGTGGATGTTCAACAATCGACAATGGTGTCCCACTTGCATATAAAGCTTTGGCCATAATTCATTTGCTACATCCTGTAACAACATAAACCAACATATAGGTACTTAACTAAATTGTTTACACTACTTTGGCTCAGAGTCTTAATGATATTGAAAACTGTATTGCTTAAACAAAATAATAATAATACCGGTAATTTTTTTCATATTGTATATTGTCTTAATTGGTGCTTAGGGTCTATATCTTTAATTTTATAGAATGTCCAAAGGAATTTATTAATTTTACAATTTCAATTTTAATATCTTAGTAATTATTATAAGAAGGCTTTATCAATACACAGCCTAACCTATAAAATATCTGCACTTACCTTACTAGTTGATTACATGTGGTCAAGGAATGAATGCATACTTGCCCTGCTTCTTTTAGAAGATACAGTCCAAACTGGAATTGTACTATCTGTAGTGTTTCGTGTCACATTCCCTTCTACACTCAACTACACATTTGCCATGAAGCACGGCATCGCCAACATTGCTGTAGAGAGAAGATATGTGGCCTGGATTGTGTATGCCTCAGTTGTCCTTGAAGATATTCGGCAGAGCTCGTTTCCTCCCATTACAAAGCTTGCGGGGTGGGGCGCTAATTGCCTAGCAACCAGTGTGGCATTCTTGCACCCTCCCTCTGACTGCCGACTGGTTTGGAAGTGGAGGGGTTGAGTGTTTCACTCCTTCCACTGCTGAAGCTTCCCCTTCTCCATTTCGCCCACCCGCTGTGAACACACTGTCGGTCAATAACCTCTCTGCTCACTCTCAGCTGATTGAGTGCGTGCGGGACATTCAAAATTCATCTTGTTTTTGGTGTCATTTCATTTTCATTCCCAGAGAGTTTGAAAGTCTTAGGTCGCTTTGAATTTGTGATGTTATATTCTTTATTTAAACGAGTTTAGGTGAAATGTATTTTAATCTATTAATAATGTATTCATTAGTATTTATTAATACAGTAATATTATTTTAAGAAATTCCCATTTTGTTTTTATTATTTAAACTTTATCCACAGATAATGTACAGCTCTCATTATGCCCAAAATAAGGTTAGAAGTTGTATTTTATTGATGTACATGTCGGAACCCTAATCTACTGTAATCCTGGATGTATGGAAATTTTTTTGCAGCAGCCTGAAAAACGGTAGATAGGGAGTCCACTGTAATAAAAATTTTCAAGATTCCAACATAACAGTTATACATTCATGTTTAATTTTTACCCTTGATTTGGTGAGTACAGAATGCCACAGTACATTGCACTACAGTGGGTTGTGTTATTTTCATAATAGTGTTGCAATAATTAATTTTTGTGTTTTGGAGAGGGTTCCAGNTTTTTTTGCAGCAGCCTGAAAAACGGTAGATAGGGAGTCCACTGTAATAAAAATTTTCAAGATTCCAACATAACAGTCATATATTCATGTTTAATTTTTACCCTTGATTTGGTGAGTATAGAATGCCACAGTACATTGCACTACAGTGGGTTGTGTTATTTTCAAATAGTGTTGCAATAATTAATTTTTGCGTCATGGGATTTTTGTGTTTTGTAGAGGGTTCCATTTTACTTCACTTTCTCATCCTACATTTCATTTAACTTGTGGTTTTTTTTCTAGAGGTGTGCTGATTCACAAAATTATGCAGATGTGCCAAATCACCATTGTAATTCTGTAATGTTCATTCAGCATTGTGTTGTCAATGTGTAAAAAAGCATTTTGCTGATATTTAAGTTGAATTTAGGCTACTATTATACTTAAACTAGCTGTGCCCGCAGCTCCACTCGCGTGGGCTACAGAATTATTGTTTAGGTAAAATTATAGATAGATATATGCTACCGCTGAGTTTTTTTTTTTTTAGGTCTTTTTATTCTACACAATTCTTTACTACATGATTTTGTTCCATCTTTAACGGTTTAGACAACGTATAGCAAGAGAGCGCGCTGGCGGCAAAAATTTTTCCGACTTGATTCACTATTATCGTCACTGCTTATTCCTTATGTTACTTTACGTAACAAAATATATACTAAAACCTGGCCAGAGAACATAGCTATGAATTAAAAAAAAAACATGTAAGTGGTTCTTGAGTGATAAGCGCATCATCAGAGACATTGAGTTTTATAATATGTACAGATAATGATACTGGTGAAGTGTAACACAATTAAAAGCAATTTTTAACTTATTTCAATTTACAGTGTCTAAAACATAAATACAGTAATGAAACAAACCATGTGAGTTCAAGTGAAGACAAAATTTTAAAAATATGTCTTTGTTCATAAAAACATTTATTTGTGAACACAGATAACAGTAAACATGCTAAGGTTGTTTACATGTTTTATTGCTGTTTACATTCATGTGATAGGCTTTAAACAAAAATGGTGTATTGTTTTTATACGTGCACTTGTTCTGCAATTGCCAGGATCAATGTTACTTGCAAAATATGTACTCTTGGACTTTTTTTTTTTCCCCACCAAAAACAAAGTGTATTCTAATTAATGATTTTTGCCTGAGTGCTTTGCTACACATTTGGATCGGTATAAAAATATGTGCTCATAAACAAGAAGATTTAAAATTAACGCCCATCACTGAATTAATTGTTAATATGGAAATGTTACTAATGAACATGTAAATACAGTAGAACCTTGTTATAATTAATCTGAAGGGAGCACTTTCTTTGTTCGCTATAGAAGGAAAACTTCACATGTACACTTCTCTTAAAATAATGTTCATAATTGATGTACCAAATTTATATACGTAGATTTCTTCATAATCTTNCACATGTACACTTCTCTTAAAATAATGTTCATAATTGATGTACCAAATTTATATACGTAGATTTCTTCATAATCTTAATAACCTGTAGGAAAGCATTTTACAACTAAAATACAGACTCAAAAAATTTTTAACATAAACCTAAGTCAAAANCTTAATAACCTGTAGGAAAGCATTTTACAACTAAAATACAGACTCAAAAAATTTTTAACATAAACCTAAGTCAAAACTGAAATACATTGTGACATTCATGAATAGTTTTTTCAAGGGTCTAAAATATAAAACTTATGCATGCTAACAAGCAGTGCATGCGGGCTTTATCTCCATCCAGGTATTAAAGCCATCCCCGGCCATGCGACTGAGATATACAATCAAAGGTTAAAATTCACTCCATGCATCTTCCACAGTTTTCTATGTGCAATGTTTGTAAAGGTCTCATTCGTTTCAGTTTCATAACAAAAATCTTTGTACANCTGTAATGTTCATTCAGCATTGTGTTGTCAATGTGTAAAAAAGCATTTTGCTGATATTTAAGTTGAATTTAGGCTATTATTATACTTAAACTAGCTGTGCCCGCAGCTCCACTTGCGTGGGCTACAGAATTATTGTTTAGGTAAAATTATAGATAGATATATGCTACCGCTGAGTTTTTTTTTTTTTTAGGTCTTTTTATTCTACACAATTCTTTACTACATGATTCTGTTCCATCTTTAACGGTTTAGACAACGTATAGCAAGAGAGCGCGCTGGCGGCAAAAATTTTTCCGACTTGATTCACTATTATCGTCACTGCTTATTCCTTATGTTACTTTACATAACAAAATATATACTAAAACCTGGCCAGAGAACATAGCTATGAATTAAAAAAAAAACATGCAAGTGGTACTTGAGTGATATGCGCATCATCAGAGACATTGAGTTTTATAATATGTACAGATAATGATACTGGTGAAGTGTAACACAATTAAAAGCAATTTTTAACTTATTTCAATTTACAGTGTCTAAAACATAAATACAGTAATGAAACAAACCATGTGAGTTCAAGTGAAGACAAAATTTTAAAAATATGTCTTTGTTCATAAAAACATTTATTTGTGAACACAGATAACAGTAAACATGCTAAGGTTGTTTACATGTTTTATTGCTGTTTACATTCATGTGATAGGCTTTAAACAAAAATGGTGTATTGTTTTTATACGTGCACTTGTTCTGCAATTGCCAGGATCAATGTTACTTGCAAAATATGTACTCTTGGACTTTTTTTTTTTTCCCCACCAAAAACAAAGTGTATTCTAATTAATGATTTTTGCCTGAGTGCTTTGCTACACATTTGGATCGGTATAAAAATATGTGCTCATGAACAAGAAGATTTAAAATTAACGCCCATCACTGAATTAATTGTTAATATGGAAATGTTACTAATGAACATGTAAATACAGTAGAACCTTGTTATAATTAATCTGAAGGGAGCACTTTCTTTGTTCGCTATAGAGGGAAAACTTAACATGTACACTTCTCTTAAAATAATGTTCATAATTGATGTACCAAATTTATATACGTAGATTTCTTCATAATCTTAATAACCTGTAGGAAAGCATTTTACAACTAAAATACAGACTCAAAAAATTTTTAACATAAACCTAAGTCAAAATTGAAATACATTGTGACATTCATGAATAGTTTTTTCAAGGGTCTAAAATATAAAACTGATGCATGCTAACAAGCAGTGCATGCGGGCTTTATCTCTATCCAGGTATTAAAGCCATCCCCGGCCATGCGACTGAGATATACAATCAAAGGTTAAAATTCACTCCATGCGTCTTCCACAGTTTTCTATGTGCAATGTTTGTAAAGGTCTCATTCGTTTCAGTTTCATAACAAAAATCTTTGTACAGGGGAAAAATTCAATTTTTTTTGTACGCAACATCCTTTTCTAATAATCTTAAAATTTAGTAAAATTTAAAAACCTGCGTGCACTACAGGCTGTAAGACATACAAAAGTTTTGGACATGCTATATTTACGTTAATTGATGACAATTAAAAATGTCCATGGTGTCATAGACATATATTTACTACAAAAAGAGATAAATTGCATCGTCATTTATGGTTATTGTTTCCGGCTCCGAAATGGCTCACTTACACAAATCTTGCACGTGAAAGCGCACCTTTGGGCACAGTGTTGCTAGTTTTCTGCCTGCCAGAACCGGGTTGATATTGTTGCTCTGTTCAGTGCTTGTATTATTTTTGTGGTGCGAAATAATGTGCTCCAGGAATTACGATGCCTATAAAGAACATATAGCTTACAGATGTAATAACTCACCGGTAAAGTCTCAATCTCGACGTCCAGGATGTCACTTTGTGCCACTGTCTTAGCTTTCCGCCTACGTCCCCTGAACTTCACTCCTCACGTCTTATTTTTCGCTGTCAGCACAATGCTGTATACAGTCGCACCGTTTATCAGTAGTTATCCCACATGCTGCTAACCGCCTTAACACACACACAAGTGATACTGCAATGAGCCTGTACTAAACTGTGTTTTATTGGGTTTACGTTGCGTAGTTATGTACAGAAAATGCAAATATGACGGGGCATCCTGAACAGTGTGTGCTCCGAACCATTTGGTAATGCTGGCAGGTCTGAACATCGCTGATTCTTCTTTTTTCGCTATATGAGCATGATGTTGTGAACATGGCCACTGAAGATCTCAAATTACATTAAGAAAATGCTAGCTACAGAAAAACAAAATACCAGATTAAAAATGATTTATTATAGCGAATGTGGTATGAATATATTCGTATTTTGTCTACCTAAAAAAAAAACAGATTTGAAATTCATAATAGAACTTAATCCGCAGGGGTAAAGTTTACATTTTTGTGTTTACAGCTCAATAAATTTTGTAACTGCAATTTTCAGTGACAAACTACCAGATAACACAAGCAGAANCATTTTTGTGTTTACAGCTCAATAAATTTTGTAACTGCAATTTTCAGTGACAAACTACCAGATAACACAAGCAGAAATAAGTACTTCTTCATAGTTAGATGCTTCTCTTACCAGTCGAGACCCCGTTGGGATGTGAATGGGTGTATCCGTCGTCAAATGTTGTTAAGTAGTCTTTTGCGTTTGATTAAACTGTCCGTTTATGTGAAAATGCCGGACTATGTAGTACTGGAGAGACTAATGCAAAGATAAACTTTAAGGCAGTGTATATTATAGAATAAAATATTTAAAGTATACTACCAATTACGGTTTCAATTACCTTCTCTCAGGGGTCTGTTTTTGGATATGTAGAAAAGAATTTTTTAATATATAACCTTGAAATTTTTTTTATGTGTAGTATACAGTCAAAACACGTTATAATCAGTTATTACAGTAAGTTGGGTAGCAACAATGGTATCTGCCACCAGACCAGTCAACTTAACCATTTTGCCCAGCAGCGACGATACAAAATTTCCTGATTTTACAATTTGAGATAAAAACCAGCTAATAAATAGAAACTTTATTTCAAATAAAATAATTTTGTCTGCAAAAATATTTAAATAATTAAAAACATTGCCCTTGATCGTCCAATCAACAGTTCATAAAATTTTTGTGGCGGATTTTACTGATACAGGTTTAAAGTTTAAATATTTACAGATCTGCTACAAAACTAAATGCTAAACAATACGCTCATTTCTTTCATATTAAAAATTTTCTTTTTGACGTTCCCGCAGTGTTTGCTGAAACTGCTATTTATGAAATATGACATAAATCCAGTTTTTAAAATGGAGAAGCTGTGAAGCGCACATATCAGAGATTTAAAGCTTCCACAAAAAAACGAAGATGCGACTGCGTTCCGCCCTGCAAAATGGAACAACTTGGTGAAATACCAGTACTCCTACTTTCTGACCAGCTAGTTATTTTTCTGTAAATAAACAGATACGTAATTTATTAGTTTTCCAACGATTCTGTCATTCCGGTTTTAAACCCTGGGTTAATGAATTTGCTAGTAGTTCAGCTGCATTTTGTTGCTAGTATGCAATAAAATTTACCAGCTTAAGCACTATAACAGATAATATTTTGATAAATTTAAAATGTAGTGAAACATAATACTACATCTAAAATATATAGTGGTGTAATCACATTGTTACGAGTTGTGATCAGGTCTTAGCTGAGCGGCCTGCCTGATGACACCTTCACATATTTATCTAGGACACGGGCTATGATTACTGAAATTAGTTATGAAATCGCAAACCACAGAAACCCTCTCCACTGGCCAGTAAACGGGGACGACGCAGCCGATGTAGGGCAGTGTAGCCTGTGGGCGGTGTCTTTTTGTCCTCGGGACATTAGAATGAGAAGACAACTGATGATGGGTGTGTCCGGGCGTCAATTTCCACCATCTTAATCAGCCTTCGGAATCATAAACAAGGTGGGGACTCTCTAATTAGACTTTACTCACAGAATGTGGCTGGTTAAATCTTTATAATTTCATATAAAGTAATATGTCAGTATATTTTTTTAGCTCTCCTCGTGCATATTAAATCATGTTTATATTTAAATAATATTTTACAACCTTACTGTTAAATTAACTCCTTTTATAAAGTGTTCATTACATTACTCTGATCAATAACTTGTTACGTCCCTGTAGTCCTGTTAAGGTATTATGAAATATAAATCATATCATAACATGTTCTTTATATATATATATANGTTACGTCCCTGTAGTCCTGTTAAGGTATTATGAAATATAAATCATATCATAACATGTTCTTTATATATATATATAATATATATACGTGTGTGTGTGTAAATTTTTTTACTGAAATTTTGAAAAAATTGTATTAGCTTTGGGTGTTTATCCTACTGATCTTCCTCCTTTAAATGTGGTAACAGAAAAAAACTGAAAGCTTTATTAATGGCCACGGAATTGTTGAAATTGTGCTTTAACTAAACAGCTTATGGAATTGGGAGATCATCCCCGACTCTACACGTTGGGCTCAAATAAGCTGAAAAAAGAAGTAGACAGTGAATTATTTTTTACTTTAGTTTTCTTTAGTGAAAACTGTGACTCCCGTAAGTACATGACATCTGACAGCTCGCAAGAAGTAAATGATGCTGTGGTGTGGGGGNGTTACGTCCCTGTAGTCCTGTTAAGGTATTATGAAATATAAATCATATCATAACATGTTCTTTATATATATATATATTATATATATATGTGTGTGTGTGTAATTTTTTTTACTGAAATTTTGAAAAAATTGTATTAGCTTCGGGTGTTTATCCTACTGATCTTCCTCCTTTAATTGTGGTAACAGAAAAAAACTGAAAGCTTTATTAACGGCCACGGAATTGTTGAAATTGCGCTTTAACTAAACAGCTTATGGAATTGGGAGATCATCCCCGACTCTACACTTTGGGCTCAAATAAGCTGAAAAAAGAAGTAGACAGTGAATTATTTTTTACTTTAGTTTTCTTTCGTGAAAACTGTGACTCCCGTAAGTACATGACATCTGACAGCTCGCAAGAAGTAAATGATGCTGTGGTGTGGGGGTCTGTTTCTGTGGGTATTGGATACTCACAAATTGAGGAACTTATATCAGTACTAAACATTCCCATGATGCCATGAGAAACATTTCACAAATGCGAAACTTCTATGTGTTAAGTAAGTATTTCTGTCTTGACGTGGAACTTGGGAAGCCAGCCTTCCTGGCTATCACAATAGCAGTTGCCATTTTGGACTATCGCCCCCTCCAGAACGTGCCTGGGTCCACCAGCAATGTCCTGTTTACCAGGTTACTTGCTGGAGAACGATAGGCCAACCCCCAACTAGGAGCCCCGTTTCTTTTTGATGCTTGGGTCTGCCAGCGATGTCCTGCTCGCCAAGCCTCTAGACTGAAGGCCAGTATCCAGGCTGCCTACCCTTCCAATACTTCTCCTTATTCCCCTTAGACCATGCCTACCACTATTGTACACCCACTATCCACCCCTCTGTACTGTCACCTTATGCGTCATCGTAGGGCTTGTTGGGGGAAAGCAGCCAAGCAGGGACTAGCTCTGGTTGGAGTCCTGGGGAGCTCAGATATAGGTGCTAACCGGGTCTACTCCTGGAAGAACGGGGAAGCTACAAGCCAGAGAGGGTCAGTGAACAGTTCAGCCAGTTCACCATAGTATCTCATCTGGTACATGCCCCGTGCCATGTCACCACACTCACCTTCGACCGTCCTGCCAGCGTAGACAAGATGGTTAAACGTCTTAGTGTAATACTGGCATACACCCCGACAGAGTGCCCACACATCCGACTCTAGCAAGTGCTCCTCCCAAGGCCCAGCGCACCATAACAGAAGTGGCCAAATCCTCCACTTTAGGCCCCAAAACAACGAATCCCGTCTGAGTGGCAACTCCCGCTTCTCCGTCACCCTGGGGAAAGAGTCTTGGCTTCCTCCACCAGCCACCAGTAGGGTGAGCGTCAAGTCTTTTTCTTTCTTGGCTCCCAACTTGGGGCCATTGACGAAATACCGGCCATCAGATAACTTTCTCAAGGATGGGGAGTCCCTGAAAAAAGGTACTTGTGCTCCTACCAAACCGCTAATAGGTCGATTTCGGGGAGTCAGAATAAAAACCCCGTGGCACCCATTAACCACACCACGATGGCCACAGCAGATGTAGCCGACACAGAGGGGCACGTCTGCGCCCTAGAAGAATTCCCTGGCGTAGGACGCTACATCATCTGCGCACATTTCGATGCCACATTCCACTATGTCTGCCTGGGATGGGAAAACCAGGAGAGACACCCAAGGAGTGGAGTTCAGATGTCTCAACTGCCGGGACAGATATCGCCGCTGTGACTACGCCGATTGTCCGGGGAAAGGGCGTGTACCGGATAGATTGCCATGAATGTCCATGCACATTCTACAAGAGTCCGAGACCTAGAGTGTCTATATTTCCAATGCTCGACATGCCAACTAACTCCCAAATGGGTACCAGAACCTGTGACGATCATAATTCAGTAGCAGACTCCGGAACAGCTCACACTGCCAAAGTACGTGCGGAAACCACACGAAGACCTGCACAAATTCCTCCAGGTTGTGTGACTGAGTTTGAGCATGTGCTTACCAAAGCCTTTGTGGGTCCACAAAACTAAAACACAGCTACGAGGAGACACCGAGAAATGGTGGCACAAGTATGGCAAGTTTGTCACCAACTGTGGAGAGCTGTCAGAACGGCTGGTAGCCCACTTCTCAGGCCCCCATGTAATTGCACGTCTCATGAACCAGTTATACATTGGAGAGCAGAAAGAAGATAAAGAGGCCAAAGTCTTCATTCGTGGAAAAGCCCTTGTTTTCCAACGCTTCCATCCAGGACGTGAAGAAATAGATACCATGGAGCTCATCACGCACCTACTGCTACCAGAAGTTCGCTCGCACCTGTAGACCCCAGAGCCAGTAACCATGAAAGAGCTGGTAAAGAGGGCTTATGTTCGTGAAATGGACTTTGCCAACTTATGCAAGGCCCATGCTAGGACTAAGACAACACCCTCCTCCGCAGGGAAGACAATCGTCACTGAAGCCTCCACACAACAAAAGATGGCAGAATCCACCACTGCCCATCCTACCACCTAGGTACCCAAGTGCTGCCACTGCCCCTCTAGACACTTGCATTGGGACTGCCCAGTGCTGCAGCAAAAGGTACAGAACAAATAGAGGTAAGCAGTTGACTCCACCAAACCTGAGACAGGCGCTGCACTCCCAACCAACACAAGGAGAGGCCCTACAGGTTTCTGTATTCCAGGAGGAGAAGATCCTGTGAGATCCCCCCACGCATGACCGTACTCATCGGGATGTCAGAAATATTAGCCACCCTCCATACCTCAGCTAATGCCAACTTCATCCACAAGGATGCCATACCTCGTGAGTACAGGAACCAAATCAAGCCCGCTGGAGACACTACTGTATACATGGCCCAGAAAGGAGCCCACTTACTGACAGAAAGAAGACTGTCACTGACCCTAAGGTTTGCCAATGATGCGATCCCGACACAGTTCCACATAGTTAAGGGACAGTCAATCATCCTAAGACAGCCCTGGCTGTTAGAACAACGAGCAATCATCAATTGCCACCAAAGGAAGTTATATCTGGGAGCAAACAACAAGAGACCTGTGATCTGGCAGCAATTTACCAAGCCCTGACTGCACCCACGAGCCACAGAGGAATATCTCCAGCTACTGCAGGAGCAACCAAGTTGGGAGGCTGGTAACAAACAGTGGCCAGGCATAATCAAGTGCCACCATGCGAAGCGCGCTTCCAGGCACAACACTGCAGACTTCACTGCTATGACCATGAGCCCCGCCTCACCCTGCGCCCAAGCTCCTACTCCTACCACGCCGCTGCCTACTCCAGTTCTACAGCGCCCGCCTTCGTAGAGACCAGCAGCGGCAGGGAAGCAGCCTGCCACCCGCCC
>NQII01001526.1:328-24153 GCA_002778355.1 Clitarchus hookeri | reverse complement strand
AACCAACCAACTTCTTCAAGTCATCACTGCTCTACGCAGCCTACGTCAAGAGTTCTACTCTGTACGACACCGCCACACTGCTTGCCAGTTCACCGAAGCCACCGTGCTTCCAGCTACATTGTAGCTCGTTCTAGTGACACGAGTCCGAGCTCCGCTGACTTGGGGTCGCCCTCACCCCTCGCGCTGCCACATCTTCCTTGACTAGGTAACATACCGGTTGGCAACCTAGGATCGGCCCTTCATGCCCTAGTCAGGGTACAGGCTGGTTTATGTGTGTTTAATGAGCAATCAATAAACATCCATAAATCAATTTGGTTGCGTTGTCACTCCCAGTGCTCTATCTTTTCTTTACCTTGCTCCCGCTATCTCCTGCTTCATCACCAATCCTATTAACATTCTTGCAGGGATAGTCATGAGCCAGAACCTCGTTCCCTATGTCATCCTCTGGGGACTGTCTCGACGTGGAGCTTGGGAAGCCCGCCTTCCTGGGTAATACCAGAGAAGTTGCAGTTTTAGACTATTGCACCCTCCACTACGTGCCTGAGTCTGCCAGCGACGTCCCACTCGCCAGGTCACTTGCTGGAGAACAATAGGACAACCCCTGACGAGGAGCCTTGTTTCTTCGTAATGTTTGGGTCCGCCAGTGACATCTCACTATCCAAGTAGCCACGAGAACGGACGCCCCCAAACCTGATACTGTTACCGTAAGTTTGGTACTTGGGTCTGCCAGCGACGTCCTGCTCGCCAAGCCACTAGACTGAAGGCCAGTAGTCCAGGCTGCCTACCCTTCCAACATACGTCTCCTCATTCCCGTTAGGCTGTGCCTACCCTTATTGTACACCCGTTATTCACCCCTCTGTACTGTCACCCCCCTTATGCGTCGTCATAGGACTGGGCGGAGGAAAGCAGCCAAGCAGGGGTAGCTCTGGTTGGAGTCTTCGGAGCTCAGATCCAGGTGCTGACCAGGTGTACTCTTGGAAGAAGGAGGAAGTTGCATGCCAGAGAGGGTCAGGCAACAGTTCAGCCAGTTTGTCACAGCGTCTCATCTGGCATGTGTCCCATGCCGTCTCACCAGTACCGCCGCAGCCACCAAAGAAACCACCCACCTCCGCCTGTTCTGCCAGCATATACAAGGTAGTTAAACGGCTCAGCATAAAACCGGCATACACCACAGTGAGAGTGCCCACACGCCCGACTCTAGCAAGGGCACCTCCCAAGGCCTAATGGGCCGTAGTAGAAGTAGCCAAGCCCTCCACTGCAGGCCCCAAGATAACAAACCCCATCAGAGGCGGCGACTCCCGCTTCTCCGTCACCTGGTTGCAGGGGTTGGGGGAAGAGCCTTGGCATCGCCCACCAGCTGCCAGTAGGGTGAGCATCAGTATGAGCATTAATTCATTTAGAATATTATTCTAATTTGTAACACAATCGCAGTTTCAGGGGTTTTAACAAGAATATAGCCTGACGTTTTTAGATAAAGATTTCACATATTTAGATTCAACAAGAAAAAACCTTTTGTTTTCAAATAAAAACTTTTAATGAAAACCGATATCTGTAATCATTATTATGGAGAAATGTTAGTTACATTTAAGTGAACCTATTTTTATACCTTACGGATATTTTGGTAATATTTTAGCTTTGATATTGACAAAAGGGTAATTACGAAATTACATCATAAATCTTAGTACACAAAACAGGGACACTGTATCATTTCTGCTACATAAACAACCAACAAGAACATACCCGAACCAGTTAGGTTATGATTGAACGTTTTTGCAATAAAGAGTACTGAAACAGAGGTTGGGTTGGCTGGACGGTAGCATGAGGTGCGAGCAAGTACTTTCATGATCAATAACATCATTCGCGGAACTGCGGTTTTTGACGCTGGATGGAAATGCTCAGAATTTTATGATCACAATGTCTTGTAGATTGTAAATTAACTGAGATGTCATTAAAACAACATTCATATTATCATTTATATATTTGGCAAATGTGCACATCATATTTGTTTTTTTTTTTTTTTTTNTAACACATTAAACAAATACGTTTTTATTGCACAGATTATTATTTTATTCTCAAATGTGTGATAATTAATACAAATTCCAATTATTCCAAATACAAGTAACAAACTAAAAATAAACTAATGTAAATATTTATTTCATCTGAATAATTGCTGTAAATAAATCAGCATTTTTTTTTCTGTGTTATGTTGGCACTGATATTATACAGATACTTATTTGGCAACTTCATGAAATAAAGCTTGCCAAATAAGTAATACTTAATTAAATAATAAATACTTTGTCGAAAACCTGCTAATGAATTTTTTGCTTAAATGAGTACTGCCTAATGAAAAAGCATTACTTCATGAAGTATCACTTATTTGCCGAACAAGCCTTCTACTATGAATTCCACCGTAAGTTTGTGGCTATACAGGTGACAAAAATGTGTGGAGAAAGCTTGTAGTATGGAAATGCAGTTAAAAAGAACAGCTATCACATTAACTGATGTCTATGTGAACCACAAATAAGTTTGCAACACTTTTGCATAGTTTCTAACATTGCGTACCGAATAATATATATATATATTAAAATGTACAAACAAATTTATAGAATTGGTCAACTGTCTGTAATGGGGAATACACACTTGGTACGAGGCTTATTCGGAAACTAAGGTCTGATTTCTTATAAAACATAATTCATCACAGATTTTTCAAAAAACTTTTTTTATTTAATTCCTTACATGTTTCTCTATTTTTCTGCATAGTTTCCATATTTGTTTTAAATGTTTGTCATAACGTTCTACAAGCTTATGTATGCCTAAGTCGTAAACGTCTGCCGCCTGTGAGTATAACCAGTCTGTAACTGCTTCTTTCACCACATAATCTGTGGCGAAGCGCTTGCCTACCTAAAGGCATTTTCACTTGTTCCGCTACCTAAAGGCAAATGCCTTTAGGTAGCGGAACAAGTGAAAATCGCTCGGCGCCAAGTCTGGATTGTACAGTGGGTGGTCAATCTGTTCCAATTCAAAGGATCTGATCAGATTTTGGGTGTGAATGGTAGAGTGGGGTCTGGCATTGTGATGCAGCAATAAAACTCCAGGCGTCAGAAGGCCACGTCGAAGTTTAGTCAGGGTAGCGCAGTAAGCATCTGCATTGATTATTGTCCTTTGCTGCATAAACTCGACTAACGAGATTCCATGTCTAACCCCAAACACGGTTGCCATAGCCTTGCGTGTTGAGATTGTCCGCTTGGCCTTGACTGTGACTGGATATGTCGGGTGACGCCATTCCATTGACTGACGTTTAGACTCTGGGGTCATGTGAGAAACCCACGTCTGGTCCCCTGTGACAATTTTCTCTAAAAATTGATCACATTCCTTATGATATCGGTCCAAAAAATCAAGAGCACAAGCNTCAGAGGCGGCGACTCCCGCTTCTCCGTCACCTGGTTGCAGGGGTTGGGGGAAGAGCCTTGGCATCGCCCACCAGCTGCCAGTAGGGTGAGCATCAGTATGAGCATTAATTCATTTTGAATATTATTCTAATTTGTAACGCAATCGCAGGTTCAGGGGTTTTAACAAGAATATAGCCTGACATTTTTAGATAAAGATTTCACACATTTAGATTCAACAAGAAAAAAATCTTTTGTTTTCAAATAAAAACTTTTAATGAAAACCGACATCTGTAATCATTATTATGGAGAAATGTTAGTTACATTTAAGTGAGCCTATTTTTATACCTTACGGATATTTTGGTAATATTTTAGCTTTGATGTTGACAAAAGGGTAATTACGAAATTACATCATAAATTTTAGTACACAAAACAGGGACATTGTATCATTTCTGTTACATAAACAACCAACAAGAACATACCCGAACCAGTTAGGTTATGATTGAACGTTTTTGCAATAAAGAGTACTGAAACAGAGGTTGGGTTGGCTGGACGGTAGCATGAGGTGCGAGCAAGTACTTTCATGATCGAAAATGTCATTCGCGGAACTGTGGTTTTTGACGCTGGATGGAAATGCTCAGAATTTTATGATCACAATGTCTTGTAGATTGTAAATTAACTGAGATGTCATTAAAACAACATTCATATTATCATTTATATATTTGGCAAATGTGCACATCATATTTGTTTTTTTTTTTTTTTTACCATGGCTAGCAAACTTCCTGGAAAATATTGCATAACACATTAAACAAATACGTTTTTACTGCACAGATTATTATTTTATTCTCAAATGTGTGATCATTAATATAAATTCCAATTATTCCAAACACAAGTAACAAACTAAAAATAAACTAATGTAAATATTTATTTCATTTGAATAGTTGCTGTAAATAAATCAGCATTTTTTTTCTGTGTTATGTTGGCACTGATATTATACAGATACTTATTTGGCAACTTCATGAAATAAAGCTTCCTAAATAAGTAATACTTAATTAAATAATAAATACTTTGTCGAAAACCTGCTAATGAATTTTTTGCTTAAATGAGTACTGCCTAATGAAAAAGCATTACTTCATGAAGTATCACTTATTTGCCGAACAAGCCTTCGACTATGAATTCCACCGTAAGTTTGTTATGAATTCCACCGTAAGTTTGTGGCTATACAGGTGACAAAAATGTGTGGAGAAAGCTTGTAGTATGGAAATGCAGTTAAAAAGAACAGCTATCACATTAACTGATGTCTATGGGAATATTTTTTTAACAATTCAGCACATCATATGATAACGTCAGTGTTGAAAGAGTGATTAAGATAACCACAAATAAGTTTGCAACACTTTTGCATAGTTTCTAACATTGCGTGCCGAATAATATATAAATATATTAAAATGTTCAAACAAATTTATAGAATTGGTCAACTGTCTGTAATGGGGAATACACACTTGGTACGAGGCTTATTCGGAAACTAAGGTCTGATTTCTTTTAAAACATAATTCATCACATATTTTTCAAAAAACTTATTTTATTTAAGTCCTTACATGTTCCTCTATTTTTCTGCATAGTTTCCATATTTGTTTTAAATGTTTGTCATAACGTTCTACAAGTTTATGTATGCCTAAGTCATAAACGTCTGCCGCCTGTGAGTATAACCAGTCTGTAACTGCTTCTTTCACCACGTCATCTGTGGCGAAGCGCTTGCCTACCTAAAGGCGTTTGCCTTTAGGTAGCGGAACAAGTGAAAATCGCTCGGCGCCAAGTCTGGATTGTACAGTGGGTGGTCAATCTGTTCCAATCAAAAGATCTGATCAGATTTTGGGTGNCAGTGGGTGGTCAATCTGTTCCAATCAAAAGATCTGATCAGATTTTGGGTGTGAATGGCAGAATGGGGTCTGACATTGTCATGCAGCAATAAAACTCCAGGCGTCAGAAGGCCACGTCGAAGTTTAGTCAGGGTAGCGCAGTAAGCGTCTGCATTGATTGTTGTCCCTTGCTGCATAAACTCAACTAACGAGATTCCATGTCTAACCCCAAACACGGTTGCCATAGCCTTGCGTGTTGAGATTGTCCGCTTGGCCTTGACTGTGACTGGATGTGTCGGGTGACGCCATTCCATTGACTGATGTTTAGACTCTGGGGTCATGTGAGAAACCCACGTCTCGTCCCCTGTGACAATCTTCTCTAAAAATTGATCACTTTCCTTATGATATTGGTCCAAAAAATCAAGAGCACAAGCCATTCTTTTCATTTGGTGTTCCCCAGTAAGCAGCCTGGGAACCCAACGTGCGCACAATTTGTGAAATGGCAAATTTTCAGAGACAATTTTGTGCAAAGTTGTTTTACCTACATTCGGAAATTCCAATGCTAAAGTTGAAATTGTGAATCGCCAGTCTTCACGAATCTTTTCGTCNCAGGGCAGTCCACAAATCCAATCTACGCCAATTTGAGAAAGGGTTGCACATCTGTCACGTTTAATGATTCTCGTCAGTCGTCGTTTGTCCCGTTCTTTCACAATCTTTTTCCGGCTGCAGCGATGTCGAAGATGTGATGTTTTACTGGATTCCTGATATTCACGGTACACTTGTGAAAGGGTCGTACACGAACATTCAAATGTTATTCCATACCTGTGTTATTTGCATATGCACCTCTATACCAATTTTTTTGTCTCCTCAGTGTATATAGATATATATTTATGTATAATATGTATGAATAATTTAAAGAAATGGTCAACTATCTGTAATGTGGAATAGTTTGTATATACAGGATGAGTATAAAGGAATACCCCAACTTTGAAGGTCTATAATATCAAAACCAAATAACCTACAACCTTGATTGACCAATCAAATGAACTGTGGGTGGAACCGTGAAGTTTGTTGGCCATACATTCATAAATGTTCAATGTGACCACCATGAGCGGCCTGAACATCTACGCGATAATCTAACAAAAAATTTATATATATATATAATACACCTTGAATCTGCTTTTTAGGTATTATGTGCTACTACAGCACCGGCACACTTTCCTGGACATAATCATTTTGTTGCATAAGCTACCCTATTCCACCAAGAAAATTTGGCAAATATTACATAGGATTGTTTTATTTTGTTGCTATCTGCATTAACAACAAAACTTCAAGGATCTGCAACCAAGTATTCGCAAAATTTGGCTTGCCGTCCTTTGGTCCATTACAGAAATANACAACAAAACTTCAAGGATCTGCAACCAAGTATTCGCAAAATTTGGCTTGCCGTCCTTTGGTCCATTACAGAAATAACTTAAAAAAAAAAGCAATGTTTGTGCTCGCTAAATACATGGCTGGAAGCATTTTCACTATCAAAATTCAAATGCAAAACTGTTGTGAAAATCTGTACCTTGTAANGCTAAATACATGGCTGGAAGCATTTTCACTATCAAAATTCAAATGCAAAACTGTTGTGAAAATCTGTACCTTGTAATATTCTATATGCATTTGCATTTGAACTCCAATGTAAAATTTGCACATTTTGCTGTAAACTGCTTTCCTTAAAGCTGGATTCCCAAGCATCACATTCTCACTCGCAGAACTAACATTTCTTTCTATAATAGCGGGGCACATGATTCCTATATTCTATCTTTTCAACAGTAATATTTTGGTATGGGTTCGCTTCAAGAATTTTCTCATGAACACTGCTGTCTCCTATGGCTATAATTTTTGCATATTTATTTTATACATTTATTCAGCATTTCTAAAAGTTTCTACAATGATGTTGACTTATATGCTATTCGAGTTACCNTATTTATTTTATACATTTATTCAGCATTTCTAAAAGTTTCTACAATGATGTTGACTTATATGCTATTCGAGTTACCGTCATCACAACTACTCCAGAATGCACATCATATTTTGATTTGTAGGACCGTTTACACCAACTGTCTTTACAACAACAGTAATAACAGGAATACTGTTCTCATCAGCTCCACCAAAGGCAGCTTCTTTCATTTATTTCTGCGGCTGCTTATTTTACTGGTTACNTATTTATTTTATACATTTATTCAGCATTTCTAAAAGTTTCTACAATGATGTTGACTTATATGCTATTCGAGTTACCATCATCACAACTACTCCAGAATGCACATCATATTTTGATTTGTAGGACCGTTTACACCAACTGTCTTTACAACAACAGTAATAACATGAATACTGTTCTCATCAGCTCCACCAAAGGCAGCTTCTTTCATTTATTTCTGCGGCTGCTTATTTTACTGGTTACNGGAATACTGTTCTCATCAGCTCCACCAAAGGCAGCTTCTTTCATTTATTTCTGCGGCTGCTTATTTTACTGGTTACATATAATGTCGTAGTGGTTGGAGTAAGTTGCTGGTGGCATGCCTGGTACACCCACCGATCCACAGAATCCTTCTAAATGGGAATATTGTGCTTCAGTGCCTATAAGTGCAGCAACATCCCTTGCATATACATCCATAACTGAATTATATTCTGGATTATGTGATGTGTCAGAGAATCTTATGTTACACATACTCGTATCAAACAAAAATACTATAAATATCTCATAAAATCCATTTCCAAATTTCCTTCTCAAAATGCATATTTGCAGAACTATACAAAAATACTTGGTTGTGTTGACTTACTTCTGCGAGTTTTTATAAGAAACACATGATGTCCACAAATCTGGCACCATATAACACAGCTTAAGTTTTTTCTGCGGCAATGGAAAATGTTTTACCACTAAGCTGTAAATTGCGAAGTGATGGTGTAAAAGTAGACTGCCTTTGGAGTTCAAATTTTCGTCTTCGCCCTCGTGTACAGCAGGTTCATCCAAATATTGAGAGTAATTTTGGACTTATCTGTGCATTATTTTGTTGAAATAAACATAAACAGCATATTTAATGTTAGTCGTAATTGACAATTTGGTATGTTACTCAAAAGAGTTTATGTATTTATATGCATTCATAAACAGCTGCATTATTACTTTTTTTTTCGCTTCTTAGCAGCATAGTAGATATAGCAATGATTTTTATTATCAAATAAAGTAAATATGTGAGAATTATTACACGTCTGTATTGGCATTTCAAATTGTTTAACTGTTTTTAACAACAATCATGACTGTGATTTGATTCTCTAGTTTCGGTAGTTCATTAGTGTGTTATTAAGATTATATGATACAAAATGGAATTAGATCTATGCTTTAAAAAACACGTCATTAAGATTTTTTTTTTNGTGTTATTAAGATTATATGATACAAAATGGAATTAGATCTATGCTTTAAAAAACACGTCATTAAGATTTTTTTTTTTCCCCATAGACACAAGTTTTAAGTTGGTTTAGTGTACATACGATATATACTAAAATAATTGTGTAGNTTTTTTTTTTTCCCCATAGACACAAGTTTTAAGTTGGTTTAGTGTACATACGATATATACTAAAATAATTGTGTAGTATAGTATTTTATTTTACAGTTAGATTCAGTTCAGAATTTGACGCTTTATTTACCACAATTTAATGGTTTGAACTGGCATTGTTATGACGAGCTAAAATTAAATTAAGATTATAAATTTAAATAACAAAATTTTCAGCAAAACATTATGTGAGGTATTAAATGTGAGCTGAAAACACATGCAAATATATGTATGTATAAATATACTACATACACCTACACACAAACACAGATTTGTGTAATTTTTTACATTTTGCGGCAATGATGTAGGGTAATTATATCCAGAAATCTATTAGGAATTTTGCTATTGCTGAAGCTGATAGTAAAAAAAACCAACTGTAAAAAATTGCATACAAAAATTTTTCAACTACAATAAACTCAAACACGTAACAATAAAAAAATACAATAAATACACAGCAATTGAAAACATTTTCACCAAAAATCCTGCAAAATGAATAGGCAAAACTAAGTATGCAATATTTGCACAAAAATGGGGACCAAATTTTTCCAAAATTTAATTACAAAATAAATACACCACAGTAAAAAGGGTAACAAGAACCGTCAACAACAAGCAGAAAAATGTCTAGCACAGCCAGAAAATGGGAGCAGATGACCGTTCCCAAAACGTCGTTCTGTCTGCGAATTGTGTTGTTTTCTCCGGCTGATTCTCATGTGTCATTTTGTATATACAGTAGACTCCCTATCGTCCGGCCTCGGATGGTTCGACCGGCACCTGGTATGCATGAGTCACGCTCAGTCCAGACGGCTAGACGGACAGGTCGAGGCCTGCAATTACTTACTTACTTCCTCATTTGACACAGTTTTGTTGAGAGGAGCTATCATTCGTATGCGGACCTACATTGCGATACATACATATGTATGTAGTTTAAATGGTTAGAAAGATGAGTGCTAAACGTAAACATTCATTTGTTTCAATGGAACAAAGACTAGATATCCTGCAGTGTCTAAATAAGGGTGAATCGGTCCAAAGTATCTGTCGAGTTTTTAATTTAGGCAAGCGTACAGGTAATGACTGGCGCCGAAACAGAAAATCCATACAGCATTTCTGTACCCAAATTGAAACAGAAAAAAGAGCTTTCAACACGTTGTACTTTAAAGAAATCAAAGTACGAATTTGTAGACGACGCCTTGTGGCTATGTTTCGTGCAGGAATGCAGAAGAGGCACTCCAATAAATGGGCCGATTTTGAAAGAAAAGGCAACAACCCTACACTCAAAACTAGAAGAAGGGGGTACATTCTCTGCAAGTGATGGTTGGCTAACGCTTGGATGAAACAACATGGAGTACATATCCTTGGCGTTTGTGGAAAAAAATTGTGCCTCAAGGTCCCACAAGCTGCCTCTGTTTGTTGTTGGAAGATCGGCAAAGCCCAGAGCTTTTGAGAATTTAAACATGTCTTTCCTTCTGGTGTACTACAAGGCAGAAAAATCAGCTTGGATGGACACGAATCTGTTCAAGGACTGGTTCATAAGCAAATTTGTTCCTAAAGTGAAACACCATTTGGCGAGTTTGAAGTTGCCACATAATGCTCTTCTACTGCTCGACAATGCACCTACCCACCCACAAGAAATTGAATGTGAAAGTTTTAGTGATGTAAAACTCTTATTTTTACCACCTAACGTCACAAGTGTTACACAACCAATGGACCAAGGGGTCATCGAGTGTCTGAAGAGGAGGTACCGCAGAAAGCTTCTTTCAGAAATTCTCTGTAAAATGGACAACGAAAGCAACGCAGGTTTTATCCAAGCCTTAAAAGCCATAAACATGAAAGACGTGATCTATATGGTGGCTAAGACATACAAAGAAATTCCATCTACTACTTTTACAAAGTCTTGGAGAAAAGCATGGCCAAATGTAGAAGAAATAGTTGGAAAGAATAAAGAGGACAATCCAAAAGCAAATGAGCCGAATCTTCAGGTTTCTGAACCAGATGACAACTCATCTTTGTTAAAAGATTTACAATTCCTGCCTCACTCTGATGATCTTGAAGAACAAGATGATGTGGCATGGATTGCTGATGAAGATGAGGAGCTTCAAAATGAAATTGTTCAAGCTGTCATTCGTCAAGAAGATGAAAGAGAGGAAGAAGAGAGAAATGACGACGACAACAGCTTGTTTTGGGTGAGTAGGTCATTAGTCGGGCCGAGGGTCCGGTCCCGAGGTGGCCGAACGAGAGGGAGTCTACTGTATTTCTGCTTTATTTGTGTAGTTTCAGAGTGTATAATTTTTCTTGATCCTNTTGTTTTGGGTGAGTAGGTCATTAGTCGGGCCGAGGGTCCGGTCCCGAGGTGGCCGAACGAGAGGGAGTCTACTGTACGTCTGCTTTATTTGTGTAGTTTCAGAGTGTATAATTTTTCTTGATCCTTATATATATATATATTGCTCGTTCATTTATTTTTCATTCTTTCCATTAATTTTTAATAATATAGGTTTGTGTATATATTATTTGATGAATTAACGACTAGGTTATTTGCCATTGAGATGTCTATTTTGTGTGTATTTTTTAATTAGTAGAAATTTTGTCTCCTTTATTTGCTGAATATTGCATTGCTGCTAATTTATTTAAATTGTTGTGGTAATATGGTTTCAATTTTTGGTTATGTATTGCAATTTTACTATTGTGTATTTAATTTTTTTTTAATTGAAACATATATGTGAATTTTTTTTTACCATTGGTGGTTTTTGTCATAATCTGTTCTGACAATGGAGAAATGCCAACAAAGTCCTGACTTTTTAAAGACACGTAGTAAATCCTACAATGCATTTCTTTTTAATTTAAGTATCTGTCCCAAGTACAAATTACTGTTTATATTTTATTTTATTTGTTTGAACAATTATAATTGATTTAAAAACCAGTAAGCAACTTCAAATGATTCTAATTGAAATGATTTTGTATTTGTTTTGTTTGACTAACCTGATTCCTCTCCAGCATTTCCATATCTGAAGTGTTACTGGACTCTTTGTTGGGTACTTATACTCTGTGAGGTTGGATCTCTCTTGTGCAATATAAGTTCATCACAAATGTCAACCCTGCTTTTTATAGCCGATCAGACAGACCAACGTGCTTGCGTTTGAAATGGTTTCAGAGGTGATTGCATTTCTGTGAAAGACATGCCAGGTAAGTAACAAACTATCAGACGAATCGAAGCACATTGTAAAATAAGTATCTTGGATGTTCTACTCATACAATATCATGACAAACTAACGTAAGGAAAACACGAGAGCTCACTCGTGTGCAGACCGTTACGCACTTATCAGAAGCGACATTGAGATGCGATAGACGAAGCATATAATCACCCCTCCGCTGCCTGCTGTGGCCACTTCCCCCATTCCGCGCTCCTAGTGGCCGTTATGAAGTGGGGCATCCTACAGAGCGCAGCGCCTCACTGACTCAACACGTATTTATTAATAATATTATGGGAAATTATCAGTTGTGACTATAGGATTTTATCACACCATCTTGCTGAGAATTTTTTTCTCTTTGTTACCATTGTTATTTAAAGCAATGCATTACTAACAAATTTATTTTCAGAAAACCATATTTAAGAATATTTTTCTGTGAAATTCAAAACATAAAATGCAGTTTTAAAATGATAGTAACAAAGAATCATACCATGTTTCTTCCTTAAAAAATTATCAAACGTGAATGTGGGTCTTTACATTTGCTACAAGTAAAAAACAGACCTATCAAAATGCTGTCTTTAGAGGTAGTGTATAGGTCTCTTAATACCAACTCCACTATTTTGCCACACTTAACAATCACTCTCGTATTTGGCATAGTAACAGAAACATACAATGGAAATTGGCTATAAGTTTTGTGATGTTAAAGTACTTCATACTGTCGAAATACATAAATATTCTGCAAACGTACATGTCATTGCAAGGTTCAAAAGTAAGTCTGTAACTTACATTCAGATCCTGTACTTTAAAATATAAATATAGTGATTTCAATTAACAAGGTTGTTGCTGTATTCCGGTATCCACCATTCAACAGCTCAACAAAATTTTACAGAATGAAACTTTTATTTTGAAGTGACATACTGACTAGTAATAACTGTGCTAATTCGACNGCTCAACAAAATTTTACAGAATGAAACTTTTATTTTGAAGTGACATACTGACTAGTAATAACTGTGCTAATTCGACTGTGAATGCTAGAACTAATTCAGTCTTTTATAAAATTTGTTATTTTGTCATTATTTTATTAGTCAACATGCAGAAAACAAAACTCTTGTCAGTGAAAATCTGCATATCTTATTAAATCATCTCACTACAAAAACAGTAAAATTATTGCTGATCAATCTGTCTCTAAAAATAAGAGTTAGAGGTCTTGCTAGAATTGCCACTTTTAGTTTACTGAAAGGTCACTTCACAAGAATTAGTTGACTCAGATGATAACATATTTAGTATTTTAGCATTTAGTTTTTCGTATTTAACAAAACTTACTAAAATACTAAATTAACAAATTGCAACCATCTTTGTACAAGTGACTATTGACAGCAACTGAATTGAACGCCACTAAATACTAAAATAGTACTAATATACTAAATGGTCAATTTGAACATTGCCTCAATCTCTAGTGTCTTGTTGCATTGTAAAATTACGGATACTAGTAATTGATTACCTCATAAATTGAAACCACTATATTTATCTTTTAAAGCACAGAATTTGAACTAAACTTAACTTAGATTGACTTTTGAACCTTGCAAAGACATGTAGATGTGCAGAATATTATATTACCATGTTTAGTAAGCATAATAAAGTGCACATTATTTAGTGGTAAAGTATGGTAGTAAATCAAATTAATAACCATGATAACTGCAGCATATTTTGCTTTATGGGCGGAGGTTCGATCCAAACTACGTCCACCATTTTTTTTGTGTAGACAATATTTTTGTTTTGTGACAAAATAAATTAACTTATCCCACTTAGTAACTCTCTGTTTTATATCCTGGAGTTTATTTATTAACCAACTATAAATAACAAATTTTCTACTGTTTTAATTAGTGGATTTCTTTTAACAGAAGATTTAGTGATATTTTTCCTACAAATTCCTGGTGGAGCAGTTTTAACTGGCAATCAGTAAATATTTACAGATTCTGATTTAAAGTGTAGATAAATACGTAGGTCTGCACAGTAAATAATTTTGATTGTCCATGAGGTGCAAAAGTGGCTCAGGAACTTTTTCCACCGAATAACTAGCTATGATGCTTATTGATGAGTACATCATAATCAATATCTAAATAATCCTACGGAGCACCAGGAACTTTTCACACTTTTATGATTCAACTGAAAATAGATGTGGTCAAAATAAACTATACCTGTGAAGAGCTAAACGATGTTGCACTTTAGCAAGCAGGTACTGCTGAGACATTTGCAGCGATACATTTACATCCGCGAACAACTGGGAGGACAACCAAGCTATTATGTTCATATTTGAAATCCTAGCCATAGTTTTCACGATACGTATAATTCCTTCATTACATTTTTAAAAGTTGATACACATTTATAGTTATCCAAGGCATGAAAGCAGTAGGATGGTNTGTTGCACTTTAGCAAGCAGGTACTGCTGAGACATTTGCAGCGATACATTTACATCCGCGAACAACTGGGAGGACAGCCAAGCTATTATGTCCATATTTGAAATCCTAGCCCTAGTTTTCATGATACCTATAATTCCTTCATTACATTTTTAAAAGTTGATACACATTTATAGTTATCCAAGGCATGAAAGCAGTAGGATGGTAACCTTTTTCAGTTTTGAATGTTGTAACATTGCAACATTGAATTACACTCCAGTGATGATAACGAATGTCCAACATGGACATACAAACTACAATCAATATGACCTACATGAGGTAACCATTTAAAGATCTCTTTCCTACTGCGAAAGGCATGCCTAAACATATTAATTTCTTTGAGCTGTCCAAACCATGAAAGGAGGTATTGGGAGGGGGACGAAGGATTACTTGGTGTACCACACTGTGTGCTTCTATGCAAAAAATAATTCATAGTAACTTTTTGACTGAGCTACACTTTAAAATTACCCNGATACACTTTAAAATTACCCACTCCTCCTTTTCATGACATAACTTCAGCTTTCTTGGCTGGATATTCAGACCTGTGTTCTCTAACCCTTCTGGCCTTCAGCGAGTCGAAATATAGGCCTGTATATGATAAAAAAAGATGGATATAATTTTGTTAAGGGTAATAGAGGTTTTTTGTACTAGTGAAATAATTAAGTCTGTTTGGTATCGCAAGACACTCATTTTATATTAATTTGTTTTGCTTTGCAAGTAGGAAAAAGTGTCAGGTTGGCGCCACGGCGTCAGCAGGTAATTAGGTCGGTGGTGGCACGATACATCAGGCGAGCAGGCTGAGCAAATCAGGAGTCAGCTCGTTTGTCGATGTGGGTGCCCGGCGCCATGATGTGGGTAACAGAAATCGTCAGGACACCAGACGGGAAGATTGTTGGTTTTGGTGACCTGGTAAAAATATTTGAATGTAAGGTAAGCGGGCAGTAAAATTTCACTTGCGTAGGTCAAAGGCCCTGCCGAGAAAGTTTTTCCTTCATTCGGACTTTTAACCTCAAGAAATTTGGATAAACATGTAAATTTTTAAGACNGTAAAATTTCACTTGCGTAGGTCAAAGGCCCTGCCGAGAAAGTTTTTCCTTCATTCGGACTTTTAACCTCAAGAAATTTGGATAAACATGTAAATTTTTAAGACCTACGTGAGGTGGCATCAAGGATTTTTAGCTACGGACTCGTTACTTATCTTGTACGGTATGCGTGTGCATGACTAGACATAAGTTTCATTAACTGAGTTTAAATTAATGCAATAACTTGGTGTTTCGCTAATTGGCAAGTGCCTCGCGATAAAAGTTCGTCGTGAATAAAAGTGAAGTGTTTCCTTTAACAAGTGTGNGTTTCGCTAATTGGCAAGTGCCTCGCGATAAAAGTTCGTCGTGAATAAAAGTGAAGTGTTTCCTTTAACAAGTGTGACATTAACAAAGAAAAAATTAATTAACTTTAAATAACAACTGAGTTTCTGGTCTTTGTCACTTCAAAATTTAGAACGTCTTTCCACACATTTAATTATCACCCAGTGAACAAATTATTGCAGCAGTGGTTCGAGTGTGTGTTTCGTCTCTGCGATCTTGTTTTTTTGTACACTGCTGGCCAGGAGGCCGACAGTGTAACAACGCACACAGATGTGCAGATCTTTTGNTTTGCTAACTGCATGGATCCGTAAATCAGCTTACGATATACAGGTTTGTAAAACATTTTATCACTGCAGTGACATAGCACTTCCTTACATAAACATGAAAGGTATTTACGAGACACTTGTAATGGTTCTAAAATATGACATATGCTTGCAAAGTGAATAATCAAAAATAATTCAGAGATGAGGTTAACATAGATGAGTTAGAAAGTGACACAGCTACTTGTAATGTATATAAATGCAAGCACCTTAAATATATACATATGAAAAACATAGTGTTTACTGAAAAAATTAAAAATGATATTTATTTTTATTCTACATTTTTCTTTCTTAATTAATGTAAAAATTTGTAATTATCCCAGATACTGTAAATTAAATTATGGTGAATAATAGTTTGGACTGCAGTTAGGGCACAAAGATCATACCTTTGAGAAATAAGACATTCTTTCTTATCTTCAAGCAGCAGTCTGAGAATAATAATGGTCATCAATATATAAAAAAGTAAAAAGGTGTCTGGGAGAGTATGAAGGGCCAAAAATTTGATAAACCTTGCTCTATACCTCATAGAATTCAAAATGGAATGCTCTCTAAACTACAGTCCTTTAATCACACAAATGTTTAACACACATTATTATATTTTACAAGAAAGTTGATGCAGATGAAATTTATGATGTATAGGTTTTATTAAGATAGATCAACTGTTAAAAGTCTTTGTATAGAAGTATGAAATAGACACACGCCAACACTGACCTTCATGGTATTTCATACATTGGTGTCAGTAATTGTTCCTTATTTTGTCTTATAAAAATTACACAGTTTAGGTAATCTCTTAACATAATTTCAGGCAAAATAGAAGGTAATATTCTACATGTTGAAATGCCATAATTTTCATGTCTTTCTTCGCATTCGATTCTGGAATATGAGTGGTCCAAAGGGGCAATGCATTAGCAACTTCACCAAATAAGGCTCATGAAGTCTACAAATTAAGCTTCTCAATAATAATTTTGTATAGGTTTTCATTGTGTCTTTTCTTTGCCAATAAAGATCCATGTAGCTCAAACCAGATAGCACGTAAATTTTTACGAGCTACTGCATAATACGTAGTTTTCAACAACTAAATTTCAATTTTTCAAACATTGGCAATAGATTAGCAGTAAAAATTGCATTATTGCATATGTTATATTGTGATTCCTTATCAGCTGCAATCGTACACAAATAAAGCAGACATATATACAAAACGACACATGATACAAGCCTGTGCCATATTTTCGACTTCTTGGAAANTCCTTTGCCAACAAAGATCCATGTAGCTCAAACCAGATAGCACGTAAATTTTTACGAGCTACTGCATAATACGTAGTTTTCAAAAACTAAATTTCAATTTTTCAAACATTGGCAATAGATTAGCAGTAAAAATTGCATTATTGCATGTGTTATATTGTGATTCCTTATCAGCTGCAGTTGTACACAAATAAAGCAGACATATATACAAAACGACACATGATACAAGCCTGTGCCATATTTTCGACTTCTTGGAAACTTCACTTCTATGATTCTTCACATTACTAAAACTAATTTCTGTGAAATGTTCTAAATTTAGTAAAATATGTTTGATATTAATAAAAAGGAATAAACTAAATTTTCTAACACCCATAGCTCTGCTTAATATAGCCATTGCTGAATTCTGGAAAATTTCATGCAAGAGGTAGGTAGACTCAAGAAACAGTTTTTTACAATTGTTATCTTGAAAAACTGATGAAGTTTTCTAAATTGGGCAAAAAAAGAGTATTTACAAAAATGCAGGTAAAAACATGGAAATATAGTGCTCATATAGTGTCNTGTAACACCCATAGCTCTGCTTAATATAGCCATTGCTGAATTCTGGCAAATTTCATGCAAGAGGTAGGTAGACTCAAGAAACAGTTTTTTACAATTGTTATCTTGAAAAACTGATGAAGTTTTCTAAATTGGGCAAAAAAAGAGTATTTACAAAAATGCAGGTAAAAACATGGAAATATAGTGCTCATATAGTGTCTGTTGCAACTGAAANAAGTTTCCTAAATTGGGCAAAAAAAAAGAGTATTTACAAAAATGCAGGTAAAAACATGGAAATATAGTGCTCATATAGTGTCTGTTGCAACTGAAACGTCAAATGATGCAATGAAGTCACTGAAGAAATGAAGATCCCTGGTCCTACATTGCAGAACTTTAATATTGTCATTTGTGCCAAAAAGGTTGGCTGAGAAAAAAAAAGGCACAGTGAACAGAAATATGCGAGGGACATCTCAACACACATTTTTTTGGACACCAGCAACTTTTACAGAAATGTTTACCTAAGACATGGAGCTACTATTCCTTAGTCATTGCCAAATTTACAGGGCACATGCCAGTGTTCCTGTTAAAATATGTGCAGGTAGGGGCAGTGACATTTTTCAAATGTTAATTTAAAAAGTGCTCATTTACTGTGAACAGCCTTTACTGTAAATTGCATGTTTATTATAAACATGGAACTACTTAAACAAATGTGCAGGTTTCATAAAATCTGTTGTAATACAGTATTTCAGTTGTAGAGTTACAAGAAAATGTGCCAATAGTTTCCAGAGAAATTGTTTGTAAAACACACAAAAAGATGTACTCTGTGTGAACTCACACATGTGTGAGCTCATACATGTCTTAGCGCGCACACAAAAAAAACATAATTCTGCTAGAATAAGGAAACAAAACTAAACTCTCTTTTTCATTGGTTTTCAGTCAAAAGTTACTAGCAGCTTATTTTGTTAATTTGAAATGCGTGACATCACTATCGATCATGCCCGATTGGTGTATATTCATGTTTGGCATTGTTGAGTTATAACTTAGCGGCTCAGACAAATTAAGTCTTGGGTGACCAGACGTCCTGCTTTTCACTGGACAGCCCATTTTTTATAGCATTGCCCTGCATGGTACGAAAGGCCAAATAAAGTTATGAAATGTCCTGCTTTACCCAAATGTAATTTCCCCATCGTCCCATGTATCTGTTTCTTACTTTCTTGGGCTCCTGACTTCTGCACAGGTGATTCCTGATCCTGTTTTTCATTACTACCCTTCTGATATCGCTTGTGTTCATCATTCCTGTAACCAGATCTACCTTCCCATTCTTCTCGCCTATCAAATGCCTCCAGAAGTGCCACTACTTCACTGAATTTTGTTGCCAGAGATCCAATAATACCATATTGTACCCTAGTTGGGAAATGGTGTGCAATGGGTGTAAGGAAGCATTCTTCTGATATTGTAAAATCCAAAAATTTGGCCTACAGGTGAAGAAATTTTGCAAATACTCGGCCATGGAACCTACCCACTGTGTGTACCTGCCTGCAAATAAATATTGCAATAATTCTTCCTGCTGAAATGTGCGCCAATATTTTTGAAAACAGACTGCGTAAACATCTGAATATTTATTCCATAATTGCTCACGATTAGTAGCCCACTGCTTGGCTGCGCCCTCTAATTGAGATACAAACAAATTTAATTTATGTTCCTTGGAACATGCCAGCCGCTTGATAGCCATATCACTTTTTTGAATAAACTGTATCGAATGCACACCACTCTCATTGCCATAAAATCGAGGTACCATTTTTTCAAAAGTATTTACATCATTGACAGTGAGGCCAACATGCCTACATTCTAACAAATGCCTGTTGCCTTGTCCCAAATTGAATATTGGTAAGATTTCTTCAGTTATCTGTGCTTTGACTATATTGAACGTTTCATCCAACAGTTCTTATAATTCAGTTACCTGTTCCCCTACCTTGTGAACAATATTCTCTACTCTATTTGTTTTATGGTTGACTGCCTGAAAATTGGCACCAATGTTTTGGAATTCTTTTTTTTTTTTGTAGTTTTCACTGCAATTCTCTCATTTCCTGTTGTGTTACAGTAACTTTTATGTTTTCATTTTCTGGTCTGGCAATTAGACTGCCAATTTCATTTGCCTGTGTCTGCAGAACTACTACAGACTGTTTATTTTCTGTAAACTTAACCTCCATTTCTTGTGTTTTTTCAAAACCTTTAACCCCAAACTGTTTTACGGTTCCCTATAGGTATCCTATTTTCACACTGAATTGTTATTTGTACCCAGTTTTCTAGCTTGCTTTCCAATTCTGCAATTTTAACTCTTTTCTGCTTCTCGCCTAATTTCTTGTTTAACGTCCTGAATTGTACTTAGTTTCCTGTCAGATCGTTATCAGCTATTTAATTTAGGCCTACCTAACAATCTGAGTAGTGCACCATTTTTATTCCAGACTAATTGTTTACCGAGCCTAAATATAATTTGGAGTCAGACTGGCTGCGGCTACTAACAAGATTCTGTTATATTACATTTAGGCCTAGACACAAAACACTGCGTATCTAACCTAAGCAAAACAAATGATGACAAATTTACTTGTGCTGATGACTTTATTGGTGATGGATTCTCCGGCGTGGATTAGAATTTTTCCATGGTACGATACTAGAACAGATGTTCTGGTGACTGGATCCTATATCGTTTTTGGAACTGCTGCTTCGTGCTCGTCCCCGCTCGCTGATTGATGCTCGTTCGGAACTGCAGTGTAGACTTGTAGTTAATGTTATTTTACCAGGCCTGTAGAAAATTCTTTGCCCCACAGGTGGGCTGCTACGTTTGTATCAAATCTTCAGGCGTGTTCTCAATTATCACCCCACCACATTGGGCATCATGTTTGTAATGTCGCAGACGTCAGATTTGGCGACTGGAAATCACAGCTCGAATTATTTACTTGGCAGAGACATGAGACTTAAATAAAGGCGCCATAATGAAAGAAAATAAAAAAAATTTAAGTGTTGGATAATTTTCTCAGAATGTATTTCAAGTTGAAACAGTTCACATTCTTCAAAATGCAGTCACGAACAGTCAGCTATACAATAAGCCAGGCGAATCAGTGGGCCAGCGTTGCAGAGTTCATTAATGATTCACATCACTAAAAACTCTCATTGCATGAAAATTATGAAGACAGGAGGTACCTCCTTGCCTTGCACCCTAGTGACCTCCCAAACTGTAGCCTTTTAAATAAAAACCACCCAAAAGGGGTGATAAATGTAGTATGCAACTGGTTTTTGTGATCAAGTTCCATCTGGTAAAACCCTGAGTTGGCATCTAGCTTGGGAAAATATTTGGCACCCTTAAGCTGAGCCAGTTTGGTTTCTATACTTGTTATAGGGACATGTGGGTGTCTGATACGGTTGTTTAATTTAGAGTAATCTTCAGAGATATGCACTGCCTCGTCTTTAGTGACAACTGCAATAGGTGCAACCCATTCCATGGGCTCCGTCACGTGCTCAATGATGTCCAACTGGATTAACCTGTTTAATTCTGTTTTGAGCTTTCCAAGTAAAGGTATAGCTACAACTCTAGGAACTGACTGCACATATGGTTTGGGGTTTCCTTTTAATACAATTTTTACCCACCCTTTCATCTTACCCAACCCCTTAGTTAAACCGGGAAATACTAATGGTACCTCGACTTTCGTGAATGCTCCTATGTGTTGAACTTCAGAACTATCAACAAGTGATAATTTGCACTGATATTCTTGGAAGCAGACTATACCCAAGTTTTCCAAGCACTGCCTTTCTAATATGTGTGTCGTCAGGCCTGATATAACATACACCTCCGCTATACAGATCTTACCTCTAGCAAAAAGCTTATGTTCCAGACAGCCTCTTACGGACAAGGCATATCCATCTGGCCCTGAAATAATTTTATTACAGTGTGTNTTATGTTCCAGACAGCCTCTTACGGACAAGGCATATCCATCTGGCCCTGAAATAATTTTATTACAGTGTGTTAACTGGGAAACCAGCTGTAGAGGTACAATCTCTGGAGGAATGCAAGTATATCAGCAACAGTGTCAATTAAGAATTGGAAAAAAAATTTAAATTTACAACATAAACTGGAGTTGTCCTCTTACTTGTACCAATTGAATGAAAAAATAAACTACCTACAAGAACTCACTATCATCCAGTCTCAGTTCCACTCGTGAAACATTGAGCACTCTATCATGATCCCTAGATTTGTTTGCTCTACAAATTGATGCCCAGTGGACNTTTCCACTCGTGAAACATTGAGCACTCTATCATGATCCCTAGATTTGTTTGCTCTACAAATTGATGCCCAGTGGACTAGCTTGTTACACCCGAAACTCTTGGCATTTCTAGCTGGGCATTAGATCGCTCATGCACTCGTAACCCCCCAAAACTGACAATTTTCCGCTGGGTCGTTATCTCCTTGAGGCATTGATTTACGTCTATATGAAGTAGACGACGGGTTCTGGAATGTTTTTTTGGTCTGCACGCGATGCACTTCCAGGTGACGATGATGTTCCTGGTGGAGCAGTGCTGGCTGGCTGCTTCGCAGTTTTGCTTGTTTTGCTTCTAGAATTGCCTGTTCTAAGGTAAGTTCTGGTAGTAGCTGCAGTTGTTCATTGGTTTTTATGTTGGACATCACAAACCACTTTTCTGTAACAAATAAATTCTTGTTTAAGTGTCTCATAATCTCACCTTTCTGCCAAACTATGGAGAGCTGTGATAAAATCTGTGAATTTTTCCCCTGTCAGTTGAGCTCATGAATTAAATCTGAATTGTTCAAAGATGATGTTTTTTCTGCGATTGAAGTACTCGTCATAAGCCTGCATTGCATTTGCAAATTTAGTAGGTGCTGGCTGAAACTGAGCACCTATTTCTTTGGCCTTATCGCCCATTACATATAATATAAGGTCAATTTTTTCACTTTCTGATTTAGTCCCATGTCCTGCCACAGAAACNCCTTATCGCCCATTACATATAATATAAGGTCAATTTTTTCACTTTCTGATTTAGTCCCATGTCCTGCCACAGAAACATACCCCTAGAATCTTCTCTTCCATGCCTCTCTTTCATGCCTCCCATGATTTAGGCATGGTGAAATCCTTCACCGGTGGAGGATGGAGGTTAGGGATGCCCTTCCCTGCTGAATTTCCATTACTAGTAAGAGACATGATTATGGTGACACTGCTGCCACCATGTACTGTTATGGAAGGTAAACACTATGTTTCAAACAGAGGCTTCAGTATACAATTCAAGACCCGGCANATGTTTCAAACAGAGGCTTCAGTATACAATTCAAGACCCGGCACCATCTTGCCAACTCTGCCATCAACGTGGTAGTACAATATCTGTTTGGTTTTCTTAGAGATAATGATAAAATTTACTATAAAGGAGACTATAGATAACCAATATATGTAGTTCATCTGATAATATTGGTTTATATGTACAGTATGGCAAACTAATGATGATAAAGGAGTTATTACAAAAAATTATTCACCATGAGGAAAAATTAAAATTGAGTGGTTGAAATTGTGTAACCAATTGTAGTACAACTGAAGAGCCAAAAAAGCTGGTACACCTGCCAATATTGTGTAGGGCCTCTGCAAGCACACAGAAGTGCCACAAGACGACGTGGCATGGACTCGACTAATGCCTGAAGGTATGCAGGAGGCATTTCACACCATGAATCCTGCACGGCAGTCCACAAATCCATAGGAGTGCGAGGCGGTGGAGATCTCTTCTGAACAGCACATTGCAAGGCATCCCAGATATGCTCAATAATGTTCATGTCTGGTGATTTAGGTGGCCAATGGAAGTGTCTAAAGTCAGAAGAGTGTTCCTGGAGCCACT
>NQII01001525.1:461294-508713 GCA_002778355.1 Clitarchus hookeri | reverse complement strand
AAAAAATAACTCCGAAATGAGGCGATTCGCATTGAAACGACATACTATGGGTTACTTCAAGGAATCTTCAAAATCACGCTGTGAAATGTTTTCAAGATTTTTTAAAATAGCTAAAAATAAGTTTTGCGAAGTATACCTTAAAACGAATTAAGATTGTGTGCATTAAGGTAAGTCCGTTAGCGTGGTGGGAGACACTCCTTGTTGTTGAGACAATATAACCCAGTCTCACTAACATCAAGCAAAAACACATTTTAATTGGTTCCGGCATACGACGGAAGGTTATTTATTGATGCAAGTGCTGCGACAAACAAAAAAAAAAATTTGCTTCCTATACAAAGCAAAAAATTACAAATAACTGAAAGGTCATCCTTTTTCACCGTAATATGAAATAATAGTACGAAAAACAGAAAAAAAAGGGGGGGGGGATACTTGAATAAAAATGAAACTGGTTATTGGAATTTGTAACTGTTATTTATATATTTTTTGAACAAATTTCAAAATGGAACAAAAGTAATACGTTAAGCTCCATCTCAAAATAATTGTTCTTGTTATTAGAATGTGATGAAGAAATATTTATTGGAAATTTGTCATGCAACTCGCACGCATTTAAATTTTGACTTTAAAATTGATGCATTTAGAAGGAATTTCTTAAACACCAATTACCCATTTCCACTGTAGTCTTGGGAGGCAGCATCCTTTATCCTAACGAACTGCGTATAAGGAACCCTGAATTCTTACTTTGGCTACAGTTAACAGTTGTGTATCCGATAGTTATTTTCCCAGAGTTAAATTAACTTGTAGTCAGGCACGTATCCCCAGTATTTTAGTTTGGCTAGGGTCGGCATTAAAGGAGAAGGTGACAGAAGACATATTGAAACCATGTAAAATCAACGAAATTTCACAGATACATTGCTCAGAGAAATATAAGCAGGTGTTTATTGTGCGAAATTGAACCAACTATGTAAATATTAAAAATTTTCATTTATTAATTATATTTGCTCATATCAGACTGAAGTTATAGCTACGCCCATGGATAAAAGCCTTTTGCCATGTGATACGATCTCCAGTATACTTTCTACCTTCGTGGCCACTGCTAAGGGTATTATAAGTTTACACATTTTAAAAAACCACACGAGGTCATGCATTTTAAAAACCAAAATTTTCTGTTAGGAATCTTAAGTTACAATACTGACAAAATAGACTAGGTGGAAGCAGCCTAGGGATTTGCTTTAAGGGTGGCGACAGGAGTGGATCTAGAGACTTTCGGTGTGCGTGTGTGTTTTTTGNATTTGCTTTAAGGGTGGCGACAGGAGTGGATCTAGAGACTTTCGGTGTGCGTGTGTGTTTTTTGGAGCGTGTAAGATGGCCCATCTTCCCATTTTGTAAGTGTATGTCTAGAATTGCGGTTCGTGGCATGTGACGGGGGCACAGTCTTATAATTTGGGGAGACAATATTAAATAAATAAAATTAATATTTTTTTCAATTCCGATATTATTAAATTTTACTCGTAAACATTTATAGTACAGTTTCACTTCATTGCAAGGGGTTTGGTTGGGGGTGGGGGTTATTGTCTCCTGTGACCCCGCCTTCCCCTTTTTTCTCTGTGAATCCGCTCCTGGGTAACGACCTTGCGTCACCAATACAGTAGTTGAACTTCCAAATGTTTATAGCTCACTATTTGTATTTCTACGAGCGTATATTTTCAATATAGATAGGCAGTATGTATTTTTTTTGTAAAACATAAATCTTAAAAGTTCCTTGCAAACAGATTATACATGTTATGGAAAAATCTCCGCTTTAGGGAACTTCTCCTAAAAAAACTCGCGAAGAATACATTTTGTTTGAAACGCGTATCTTTAAAATTAACGCACCGAGGCGAAATTTCTTTTAACATTGGATTTCCTATTTAAATTTCGCAGCTACCAGCCGCCCAAATCTCTCCAATCCACTCCGCACTACATTTAACTGCAAAGTGTAACCGAGCTGGAAGCTCGTGGCCAACCAATGAGCGAATCGCGAGCCCAGTTTAAGATTCGAGAGAGAAAAAAAAAGATGACTTGAAAATTTTTAAGATAGGTCTTTGAGTTTGGTGAATGATAATAATTTGTAAGTGAGTCCACTGGAGAAATGTAGGCCATGCCTCGCGTGTGCTTCACAACCCAGCCGCAAAATAAATCAAACACTGTTAACAGACTTGTTAACTTTACCTGTGCGAGTGTTGTCAGTCGGACGTACCCGTCGTCGACAGGTTTACGAGTGACTTGGCAGTTGATGTATTCACGACTTAATTGCTGTTCCGTTTTCGTGTTTAAAGAAACTGAACACTGAGTAATTTACGCGNCAGCCGCAAAATAAATCAAACACTGTTAACAGACTTGTTAACTTTACCTGTGCGAGTGTTGTCAGTCGGACGTACCCTTCGTCGACATGTTTACGAGCTACTTGGCAGTTGATGTATTCATGACTTAATTGCTGTTCCGTTTTCGTGTTTAAAGAAACTGAACACTGAGTAATTTACGCACCATGCTGCTCCATTGTGCATCTAATTAACGTTGGGTACTCGGCATTGTTTGCGTTTACTTGTTACTTTTTATTTNACCATGCTGCTCCATTGTGCATCTAATTAACGTTGGGTACTCGGCATTGTTTGCGTTTACTTGTTACTTTTTATTTTCGCCGCGATTTTTCACGCCAAGATTTAAGGCTCATGGCTTCGTTAGTGTGGCAACGAAACGATAAATTACCAGTTATGAAAAAATTAGCTGCGAAAAACGGATGAAGAGGGGACAGAAGGGCGTTGTTTTTGAAGGTTATTAAAGTGAGCAGGACCTTGCAATAACTCTTACTTTTGTGTTTTATGGTCATTTTATATTTTTAAAACGGCGCAGTGAGCACACTTTTTGAGGCCCTTTCTACAGGCATAACCAATAATTTATATTTTGTTGTGGTCTCAGAAGTTAACTTTCGAGAGCTATAGAAAGTATACACACTGTGTTTATTAGTCACATGGCAATTTTTATATTGACAATTAGTGAAAGGATACAAATAAACTGGAAAAAAAACCTTATAAGCACGGGTTTCAAAAGTGCTTACTTTACTGTAAACAGCCTATGCCTCACTTACTGTGCAAATACCGAAAAGCTTGATCATGCTCGAATAACTGCGAGTGTGCAGTTGATGCTGTACAAATGCATTGCTTTTTCTGACATACAGATTTGTACAATGTATATTTGTACGTTGTTAATTCCGTGGATCAGAAGAACACTGATTCACCCGGTTAGTTTCCCAACATATAATCNATGTATATTTGTACGTTGTTAATTCCGTGGATCAGAAGAACACTGATTCACCCGGTTAGTTTCCCAACATATAATCTGGCATGTATAATTCTAATTCATTCTTTTCCTGCTCTTATATGCGGAGGAAGCTGGGAAATACAACTGATTTCTAGCATCACAGAAATTGAACAAAGCATAGCCGGGACTAGAGTAATGTATGACTAATGTCCACAGTTTCGATTACAGTGTAAGCCGAGTCAATATAAGCAAATATCCAACTGCACAGTTTATTAAATTTGCGATGCTTTAACTATACGTAAAATGAANGGCCGAGTCAATATAAGCAAATATCCAACTGCACAGTTTATTAAATTTGCGATGCTTTAACTATACGTAAAATGAAAAATAAAATAACCTTACTCAGAGCATTAATGTAATTTTCTTCCCTTATAAATTTCTTACAAAAAAATTAGATGGCTAAGAATGTGTGTACGTCAATCATTTAAATATTTTAAATATAAATTTATTTAAAATGTAACACAAACCTCACCTCTCCTGCCGAACTAACCGCTAATCGATAAGAGTAAATTGATTTCGTAGTTTATATATGCAATTAAGTAATTCTTAAGAAAACAGATACAACAAACCGCGTGGATGAAAAATGGCTTAGTGTGGAATTTGCAAAATAATAAATTTGTGTATTCAATTAAACAATTACATTTTTTAATGTTTTGCTCAGTTTAAGCAATAACTAATTTAAAGTCGCTTAATTTATAACAATTAAAACGAAATTTCTAAAATTTAACAAAAATATGTTAGGGCCTTCATGCTAAATATCAGTCTAAATTAAACTGACAAAAATACTTGCTGTAAAGTACTTTCAAACAATTTTAAGGTCCCTCATTTGTACTTTAAATTATTTTCATGAAATAGCATCGTGTGTATTATATAGATACGATCAGTCGTACGTGATTTTATTTATGTAAAAAAAAGTATTATGCGCGTGATGGGGAAAGTACGTAATTTAATTATATCGCAAATAATTTTTGTATTTACCAGCAAATTTGGCGNAGTTGGTGGCTCGTGCTGCGGAAGGGGGCGGAGATATGGCAACGTGGCGTTCAACTCCCCCGCGACTTCTCCACGGGTTTCGGGCGCGACACGCTTGCCAACTCCCCCCTCCATCGTGCCGTCTAGCGGTCAGGCCGTGTCCGAATGCAGGTATATACTGGTATACTTGCATCCTTGCCTACTTTACTTACCCTTGGCACCAAACTTGATGAATTCGGGCAGGAAGTCGTGTTGGCTTCGGCACCATCTATTAGCCAGCTGATCACTTTTAATGAATGCGTATTCCTGACAAATAATTTGATAATTGCCGAAAGTTACAGGGTTAAATAAAGGATTAAATAATATTTGAATTTGATTTCCATAACATTTGTTGTCTTGCTGATCGTACATGAGTTTACAATTTCGATTGCTTGTTTTACCTCAGCTTTTGCAGGTTATGAACATAGGTTTAGTGCGAATTTATTGTAGAGACCTTTCTTCAAGGCGCACCGCACCTTACGATAATTATTTACCCAGTTAAAAATTCTAAGCAACCAAGCAGTAACGTGCCCTACAAAAACACTCCGAAAATGATATCGCCGAACATCAATTGTAACCTACAAATTTCTTCTCGAAATGGAGGCACATATGCCGCAAGTACGCGAGCAGTATACATCTTCATATACGTGTATACTTGCCTTGTAATGCGGACAGCACTTGTGACGTCATTTCTGGGGACAGGTACGTACAAGTAAGCACCTCAGGTGAATTCGGACACAGCCTGAGAGACAGGGTGACCTGCAAAACTCGTGTTGTTTGCCAACTGCAGAAATTTCGGAATTAAAATACGGGTGCACTCGCTATACTATTATGGATGAATTATAAATTACCTTACGCACACTAGAGCAGGCATGTCGAACTCGCAGATCGCGTGCGGCCCCTGGCTCGTGTCTGTGCGCATGCGTGCGCAGCCCCAGATTAAGGCTCGGCTCCACCACTTTTGCAGAAATCCTTCGTTTTCGCGTCATAATTTCGAATTCATAGTAATTGCTGGCAATGTACGATTATAGAAAATTTACATCTTACGAGTTGTTTAATATTTTTGTGCGTAATTTGATTTGTGTGTTATCTGCTTGTAAAAAGTCGAGAACTTATTATATAAATATGTTCTCAAATTTTTACAAGTGAATAACACACCCTTAACAATCTGCTCTGAAACACCAGTACTATCGAAAACACCAATGATGTGTGTGTATATATGTATATATATATATATGTACCAGTGATAATATAATTATTTTTGGTGATATGGACTAAGACTGTATCGGTATAATGTTGTGTTACATTATGTGATACTGATGTCGCTGGTAGTTTACAATTGTTTATTGTATTAATACATAATTACCTAAATGTTTTCAGAAGTCAAAATATACCAATATTTTCAACGATACTGGAGTTGAAATGATACTGATACTGACGATAACGATATTAACGATAACATAAATTATTTCGATATTATAGACAATTTTGGTATTATCAATTATTTCTGTATTATTAATTAATTCGGTATTATCATTTAGTGCGGTGTTATAAATTATTTCGGTATTATCTAATACTTTTGGTATTATCAATAATTTTTATATTATCGATATATCGAAAATACTGAGTAACTGTTTGGAAAAATATCGATATTAAATTCTTATGATATCGAACAGCTCTACTTGTAAGGCACGCCAGACTTTCTCCCGGCGGAGCAGCGATTGTACCGTTACCCCGCATACCTCTCGTGTTTACTCGCGCTGATAGTCTCAGGGCGGCGTTACTTTGCGAGTAAACTTTTCTCTCTGGCTGTCCCAAATCACTTTTAGTAAATATTTTACTCGCTCTCGGCAGTGTCCCAAAACTGCAGAGTAATTACTCTTAGCATCTTGCCCGAGTAAAACTTTTACACGCACTATTTTTGCTAGTAACGAAGGGTAAACTGAAAATGGCGGAAAGTTTAGTAGAATTAAACAAATTTAATTGTAATGTGGACATTCTGTTTACAGACACACGCGGGAAAATTAGAAATGACAATTGATAAAATTCGAATTTTTATTTAAAAGTTAACTTTTATAAAGGTTATATTTTTAAACGTAATGTTTATTGCAAGTAAAACTGTATGTACATATGTGTTATTAAAGAAGAAACAATGTGAGGAAATGGACAAATGTATTTTGGAATTTACATTTGTTACTTAATCAGTACATATTTGTAAACACACAATGCTATTTACATCATGCTCGTTCCAAAACCACGTTTACTTTTACTTTTCTCAGCTGTTACTCTCTGTTACTTTACTCTACTCTCGGAGTAACGTTTAGGAACGCCGCCCAGCGGGCTGACATTCTATAGACCCTGCCGAGTCAATGTTTTGTCGGGTCGCAGTTACGCTGCCAACACCAAGGAAAAAAGTAAGAATTTGTTCATGTTAAAAAATGTTAAACTTTGAAACAAATAAAACACCGATGCTTAAATTATTACTGTTAGGCTGTTAAAAAAATTATAATTTTACTGGTAACACATTGCTAATTATACAAATATAATTTTGTGATTTTGCGATATCGTCTAACACTACACAGGTGCTGCCCTGTTCAACTTGATGCTGTGTGCTATGCCTGTGGTTAGTGAGTGAGTGAAGAGATTTGGGCGCTTCTTAACATCAAGGTCTTGAGAGCCGATGAGGGTGAAGCGATGTGCGTATGGAGTGGCGCCGGAATAAAGGGTCGTAGTAAATGGGAGATCCCCGAGAAAACCCGCNGGGTGAAGCGATGTGCGTATGGAGTGGCGCCGGAATAAAGGGTCGTAGTAAATGGGAGATCCCCGAGAAAACCCGCTGACCAGCGACATCGTCCGACACGATTACCACATGCGAAAATCCGGGAGTGACCCCGCCGGGTATCGAGTTCAGTTCACCAAGGTGAGAGGCGAGTAGTCTAACCACTATACTACCGCGGCCCCCTGTGGATAGTTAGNGGGTGAAGCGATGTGCGTATGGAGTGGCGCCGGAATAAAGGGTCGTAGTAAATGGGAGATCCCCGAGAAAACCCGCCGACCAGCGACATCGTCCGACACGATTACCACATGCGAAAATCCGAGAGTGACCCCGCCGGGAATCGAGTTCAGTTCACCAAGGTGAGAGGCGAGTAGTCTAACCACTATACTACCGCGGCCCCCTGTGGATAGTGAGAAGGACGCAAAAATTACACAGGAATTTGAGAACAGTCTTCAATGCCTAGTTGTAAAAAGTATTTGAAATCATGAATGCAAGGATTAATTTGGATGGACAGTGGAAAAAATAACTTTTAATAAAAGAAAAGTCGCCTTGACAGTGTTAGCATTGGTGAATATGGCTTCTCTGGATTTGTTGATGTTCATGTTTACAGGAGGAGGCTTCGGCATTTTGTACACAATGCATTAAATGAAAGTATTAATATAAAAAGTAACAAAATAAACTTATTTACAATTTGCAATAAAAAATCAGGATGTCGCTGTGCCGGGGAGGCGCAGTTAAAAATTTAATGCTGTGCCGACAGCATTATTACAAGACGCCAGAAGGGGGGGGGGGGTAATTCGAGTTCTTGAGGAAAGGAGGTCTTAATCAAAATAAAAGAACTAAATTGGATTTTTAAATCTATTCACACAGCTGTTATTTACAGCGTTAATCTACCTCTACTATTACTCTTTTCATTTCTCAATGAGCGCAGTATTTAATGTATATCTCAACTCTAATTAAAGTTCTTCTCAATGTCTCTGTTTGGTTATAGTTAATTAACTTTCATTCATCATTAACACAGGTTCAGTCTGTCTGTCGCCATCGCGCTTTTATAGTATTAGCAGCCAAGATCTGGAATATTCCGCGCACCCCGAGTCACGCTGAGAGAGGCAAGGACTATCAAAACCAGAACATTATACAGATAAATGCAGAAATTCAATATCTGCTGAAGGTCAGGAGCGCGCGAGTCGCAAAAAGGCTTATCGTGTGCTCACCGCAACAGGCATTTGTGCCGCCGCGCCGGCTTTGTGGACGCCGCCAGTGTATCATGTTACAACTCTCTCTATCCTCCACACACTCTTCGCTCGCGCGTTCGCGNTGGACGCCGCCAGTGTATCATGTTACAACTCTCTCTATCCTCCACACACTCTTCGCTCGCGCGTTCGCGCGATGCAAAGCAGCGACATGCAGCACTATTGATGTTACAGATCCAGTCATTTTTTGTTACCTGTGAGTTGTTACGTTGCTGTTAATGTAATTTACTGTTATGCTGTAAGTGTAATACTAAGTACTTCTGCAACAATGTTACTTCCTTACTGTACTGTCAAAACGAATTTGTCTTGAATTGAGTTTAACACTTGTGTTAACAAATTTATTGTTTTTTCCTTTGATTNTGTACTGTCAAAACGAATTTGTCTTGAATTGAGTTTAACACTTGTGTTAACAAATTTATTGTTTTTTCCTTTGATTTTAAACAACATTCCATTTAAAATAAATTAAGTACAATTATTTTGTTACAAAAATAAGTATTACCTATTCAAAAAATCAAGGCAGTGCAGAGAATCACAACTCTCGCCCTGTGTTCTTGACAGTCTCAATTTCACTATGTACTACATCCTACCAACTCCTCTGTTTTAACATTTGTTATTGTTTTTCATGTTATAGGCATTCTACAACGTTTGGCCTAACGACAAACTGCAGTACTCTTTCGTTATGTGGAAATACGTCGTGCTCTCGAAATATATGCATATTTGGCACACGTGAACTGAATTTGCAAAGTTTACATTTAGTTCTGATCCGAGGCTTTAAAATTTAAATACGGTAGTTTTCTATTTACGAGCTTATCGCTGTTCACTAATATCAGCCATTTTACAACGCAGCGAGACTACAGAATGTTACGTCATGAAACAAGAAATGTTAATTTCAAGTCAGCGTTAACTGGTGTCGGCTGGACATTACTTTAACGTCGTAGCAACACAAACATTTGTTCTTCCAGTTATCTTTAGCGCAATGCATTTGGTTTCGGAAACATTACTTAGTAGCTTTGTTGACATAATTGAGTTTGTCACAACATTATACATTTCACTACGAAATAAACGTCCAGGGAAATAGCTCAACAGTAATTTTTTTGTTAAGTTGGACTTTTATTTGTGCACGGTCGTAGAATTCACGTAAATATGTCTGTGTTACGGGTATTTGGTTTTTATGGCTTAAATCGACAAANTTTGTGCACGGTCGTAGAATTCACGTAAATATGTCTGTGTTACGGGTATTTGGTTTTTATGGCTTAAATCGACAAATCTGTCCGAGATTTTTCGTTAGGCACCAACACCAGCGCGCTAGCACATCGGAGTCGTGAGAGATGCTGCCAGGAATTTTTCGCCCGCGCCCAAAATTGCTTACCAGTCGCCGCGGGCCCCCCACCCGCGCCTTGTGCGTGCGCCGCACCAACTCAAGGTCACGGTCGCATCGTAGTCGTGTACCCGATCGAACAAGGCCACACTTACTTCAACCGTGTTACTGGTCACCAATTTGTAGTGTCGGAATGGACCCCGCCCTGCAAACGTTACATCGCCGTCTCTGTCCTGGCACCCCAAGTGCGCGGTCTGATTTTATAAAGACGTGTACACGTCAAAGAAACACACAAACTAACAAGGTGGCTGCGATCGAACTCCCGCCCAAAACCCACATGCGAAAAATCCTGTTGTGACAGCATATAAATTGTGGAGGATAAAAATAACCCCCCCCCCAAAAAAATATAATTTTAATTATTATACGCATAACACAATCCAACAAACAGAACTTCGATAACGTGTTTACATTAATAATAATGGTAGCTACTTGAAATTACTTGCTATTATATTTAGTTTTCCTTGCATTCTCTCTCAATTTTTCGCTTCTCTCTCAATTTTTCGCTTCTTGCACACGATTTCGCCCCCTTTCAGCGATTCGTGATGGGGCGGGGGTGGGGGAGGCCCCACCCCCGCCCCCACTAAGCATGGCACTGGTTGTGACCTTGCCGGGAATCGAGGTGGGTGGTCTGTACACTTAGCCATCCGTCAACTGCACCTCCTTTGGCGACCAGTAGAGTGATGTTGTCAGGGGCAGGAAGGCGCAAGGAGTCTTCGTCGTGATTCCCGGCGTGGTTTGCGGCCCCAACCTACAAAGCGGCATTCTGGTTTGTCATGCCCTAACCATTCAGCGCGAAACTTTTTCCCGAACAACACCTGGCTTTGATTCATGACGACTGCGACCGGGCACGGATCCAAAAGAACTGGCTTGGTGACGCGAGTGAGGGGGGTTCAGGGGAGAATCCAGGCTCTCGAATTCAGGAGTGAAGGTTCTTAACCCTTTCACACCCATCGTAGACGATTGTCTACATGTTGCACAGGAAGGTAATATTTAGCCGGTACTGTACACTGCACGGCTCAGTGCCCAATGAACTTCGCTGTGAGTAAATGTTTTCGTAAACCGTGTCACTGTCGTGCGTTATGACTTGTTCGTGTTACTGATCACAGAACACAAAGCCTATTGGTTGTGTCAACGAAACAAATTCTTTGTCAGCTTAAGTACAGCACGTATAAAACACCATAAATAATAAATTNCTATTGGTTGTGTCAACGAAACAAATTCTTTGTCAGCTTAAGTACAGCACGTATAAAACACCATAAATAATAAATTTATGTAGGAATGAAAGGGTTAAACGAACATCTGTAGCAATAAGCAAAGTTGGTGTTCGGGGGAAGTGCCCTCTGGGAGAATTATTTCATTCAAATGCTCTCTTACAGAGCTTTTGCATGCCGCAGAAAACCCCCCGAGATTTGGCGTAGGAACACACGGGAGACCAGCTGCAATCAGCTTCCCCCCCCCCTTTTTTTTTTCTNTGATGTAGGAATGAAAGGGTTAAACGAACATCTGTAGCAAGAAGCAAAGTTGGTGTTCGGGGGAAGTGCCCTCTGGGAGAATTATTTCATTCAAATGCGATCTTACAGAGCTTTTGCATGCCGCAGAAAACCCCCTGAGATTTGGCGTAGGAACACACGGGAAACCAGCTGCAATCAGCTTCCCCCCCCTTTTTTTTTCTCTACCCGCCAGTAAGTGCTTGTACTCAACACGTAGATGATTCCACATATTTATTTTACAAATTCAGCACTAGGGCTGGTTTGCAGTTTGTCGTGCACGACAATTACGATCCACCACCACTACACATGCGCGGTACAAGTCGAGCAACAGATATCTCACAAAATAAATTTTAAAACAAACAAATGCAAAAATCATTACATGTTAAGAATAAACATGTTTGCATGCTCGCTGATTTAACTGATTCTCCGTGCGTCGTGTACTTGTGCGTGCGACAAAAGGGCTACCTTGACTTGTCTTCTGTGTAAAATCCTGGGTTTCATGCGGCAAAAGTTCTTAATGATTCCAGTTTGAAACCTACCTCTTACTTGAAAGTGTACGAGGAATAGAGCTACCCAGACAAAACAACATATCACATAGACTAACATGTTTAAAGTGGGTGTAACTTGGTCTCGTGTAGATGGTTTTGCACGAGGAGGAAGGGGGTTGCATATGCCTGCGTGATGTGTTACGTGATTAGTAGACTGCGAAGAAGTGATGCAGTGCTTTGAATGTTTCCTTCGATATGTAGTAAACGGAGTGCAAAGCAGATGCTAATGATCGACACAAAGGAGTGACTGCATTGGAGTGTGCCAAGGGTCAGCTTGAAATTAGTCTGAATTTGCAGGCGTATTGGAGTGTACGGTCGTACGGGTCTGCCGGCGGTGACGAAAGCCCCAGTATACAGGACATTCTCTTCAAAATTGTTGACTGAAAGACGACACTGATGGACAGGGACCTCCAGTGAGCTTCTCGGCTTGTAAATAAAAAATAATATTTCTTCCCTTGCGAGAATTTCCCTAGAAGTCAACGCAAGTCATTCCTGGCCAATTTACGAAAGAACCATTGTAGGGAACTGCTTACCACGAACAAGTTACACGGAGCAGAGTGGAACATAAGATGCCTCTGCTTTCTTCTGCTCGCAAAGTTGATCTGTTACAGCGGGCGAAGAGAGAAACTTCGAACTGTTCATGACGGGAAAGTGTCGTCTGATCAGACGAATCTCGTTTATACCTGTGCGAGAAAGATGCCAGGCGTCATGTTAATCGCAGATATTTGGAAACTTTCGATAAGGACCGCGCGCAAAGTGTAGTTCAAGCTGCACGTGTGTCCCTGTTGTTCGTTGGGGTTTTTTCATTATGAGGAAATTGATAAGGTGATAGGAATTTCGAACCGCAGTGGCTGCATTGAGTTGCTCGACAACCTGGTTTTTGCGTTTTGCTCATCTTGTTATCGAGAAACATAAAATTTCCATTTATTGTGTTCCGAAATGTCAATTCTTGCGCTCACAGGGCTGCAGATATGACTGACTTGACACGATGAACGTTCAGAAGCATTCAACTTATCTGGAATGGCCGGTAAAATCTTCTAGATTTAAACCGTCTTGAAAATATGTGGGACTAACTGGAACTAGTAAAACGGCGCTGATGATATCCATGAAATCTGGTCGGTCGAATCGCACAATTCTTTCATGCAAGCGTGTTTGAACACCGATAGCGCGTACGTCCGAACATTTGACAAGGCCATGCCAAAACGAATCGCAGTCGTTATTCGTGTTTTGTGGAAAAAAATTAATACCTAACTGGAAAAAAATTATTTTAACAGTTTTATGTTTTAAAAAATATACTTTTGAAACATAATGATAAAACGTAGCTGGTACAAGGGTGCTCAGAGTTACGTAAATGCTGTTCGTAAGGAGATTTCTTAAAATATTGAGTTTTTTTTCCATAAAACATTTTTTTGCGGAAACCCGACGTACTATTTGGTTTCCTAGGCATGTTTTCGCTCTTTGGTGTAATTTATCGGCAAACTTCCTTGGCAAAGCGTTCGCAATGCGTGTTCACTTTAACGGAAAGGATGGAAACGTATTTGATCACATTTAATAATGGGTCTCTTCTTTATTACAAACAAAATTTTCCGATGCCCTCCGTTCAATCAAATATTACGTCTCTGTTGCGACATTTCCTGTCCACGCTCACGGAATGAGTCGCAGATAACGCTGGAATATTATAATAAAAAAAATGAAAGAGTAACCTTTTACCAAACCTAGGGTTTGACGTGCCTTCACTCTCGCTATCTCGCGAGGTTATCTGTGTTACGATCCGTGCAAATAATGATAACGGCGATATTAGCCGATCCGGATTAGAAGCATGTCCGTTCAGAAACTTGCTGATAAAATATAACGACACAGTGGGAGTATATTTCGCTTTCCCCCCACATTTTCTGTGCATTTTTTTTTGTAGTTTTGTTTTCAGCCTGAATTAAAACGTTATCTACAGGCAGCTTAAAAAAAAATTAAAGATTGTGTACCCTTGTGAAAGAACAAAAACGGAGAGATGAATATACATCTGTTTGCGTCTATGAAAAATAAAATTTAGCTACTCCACAGGAGATGTTTTTATTTCCCTATTAGGACTCTGGGCAGGACTATGAGCGTCCTAGTTTAGATTCAAATTTTTCACCAGGATTCTTTCCCTGTAACAGCACGTGCATTTCATTTATTACATCGTCGGAAGCCATTGGGTAACCCATTGCCCGGTCCGTTTATTAACATGGGTGTTTGGATTCATGCGTATACCTAGCACAATAAAAATACAGCAGCAGATGAGGGCAGCAATGAATGTACTACGCAAACGCAGAATTTTGATAGTTTTTAATGTTCTGGATAACTAATTAAGTGCAGAATTAAAATTAGAACTTTAAGTCGGAACATTACAGAAGAACTTTATTAGTAAAAAAAAAAAAAAATTGTAGGGTATGCAAGATGCCATAATATAGATGGCAAAAACTTTGGGAGGTGCTTCTAGATACCAAGGAAAAAAGTTTGAATTAAACGTAGTTCACTCAAAATTATTTTTACGTATTTCGAGCTATGGCCCTTTATGAGCATGGTCTGAACATGGATATTTCCTTGGGCGTTTTAAATGTCGTGTTACAGCATGCCACACATCAAAATAAAAGCTCCAGAATGGCAATGCGTTCATTGTCTTGCTCTTACTTCACTGGGTGGCAGGGACACTTGATGTGTCCCCAAGATAAAAAAAAAACCTATTGGGTTGAGGCCCGGTGAGTATGTTGGCCAAGTTATGTAACGACATTCCATCACTGTGCGAAGAGATTCATCACCAAACAATTTTTTGCAGTTTGTTGTCCAGAAACTTGCACTCTTAAGAAATTAATTTTAAATTTACCGTATCAGTGTATACGTAAAGTGACAAAACGCGAATGGTAAAATATTTTCCCATACATGCATGGTAACGTTCCTACAGTTGCTCAGGAAAGAGTAAAATGCGTAGGGAAGTCCCCAACTTTGTATAGTAGCGATGCTAGAACATTCCCATATTTTCAGCCTGATACGTAGTGCTATTACCATACACTTTATAGGTTAAAAACTTTAATTACAGTTTAGGANACCATACACTTTATAGGTTAAAAACTTTAATTACAGTTTAGGAAGTTTACCATATATTTTTTACAGTGTAGTCTTGTCAGCTTCTATGGTGAAATATGTGGTTTAAGTTCAGTAAACACATCCCTCTCTCCCTCCAAAATAGCTGTCCATGCATTGAGCGACGAAAGCCGGTGCTGAGTCCTCGTGGGAACAACACTATAGCGATTGTTATTCTTATCCTTCCACAAGTGTTATTTTGCGAACCTGAATTTGGAGCGCTCTGAGTACGAGCTATAGAATGTAACTCGACCAGGATAGTCGTTCGGCGCTTTGTCTCGCACTCGTTGCACATTGTGTGAATACAGTTTTCGTTCATCCTTGGCGACCCTGAAGTGGCTGGGAATCTTGTACCGGTGCAGGGATACTTTTTAATGTGGCGCAGAACACTTTTTTTTTNGGCGACCCTGAAGTGGCTGGGAATCTTGTACCGGTGCAGGGATACTTTTTAATGTGGCGCAGAACACTTTTTTTTTATTGGCTTGAGTAGCCGAGTGCAAATCTGTCTTTTTTGAGGCGCTGATAACTTCTGAAGAAACTATNTTTTTTTTTTATTGGCTTGAGTAGCCGAGTGCAAATCTGTCTTTTTTGAGGCGCTGATAACTTCTGAAGAAACTATCCGGTATCCTCTGCATATTGAGCCATTCCTCGTGAACACACCATGACTAGAAACTTGTAAATTCGCGTCATAATTTGGTGGCACACCAAAACTACCAATCTTTATACGGTTATATGACTTCTGGAATTGATTTACAATTTGTTTGGCGTGAACTGGAGACAGTAAAAGACTTTCAGTAATGGCATTAGTAACCACATCATTCATGGTGAGCTCTGTCGCGAAGTGTATGCACGCTGGGTGCCAAAACGTGTAATACAACAGCGCAAAGAGATTCGTTTTTCCTCCTCGTTAATGCAGCACTTCAGTGTAGAAGGAAACGCCTACTACGAAGCCGTCGTAACCGACGATCAAATACGGTTTCGCCATTACGCGCCAAGGACCAAAACGTTCGTCGAAGGACTGGAAGCATGTGACATAACCATCGGGAATGATTAAAGCACCACTCTTGATCAGCAAGTTTGTGGCCACAGTTTTGGGATGCGCAAGGCCTGCCACACCTTGAGTCTCTGCGGATTGAAGGAACAATCTCATATGACAGCTATTGGCGATCACGGGCTGCAGTTTACAGGAAGATACCAAGTCATGCACTCGAGATGCGGTACGCTTCTTCACGATTATTCCAGACCACACAATGCGCGTGTTTTTGCAGTCCTTCAACCGGAACATATGAAGCATGCACCTTACAGACCGGATTTGGCTCCGTCCGAAGAAANCGTGTTTTTGCAGTCCTTCAACCGGAACATATGAAGCATGCACCTTACAGACCGGATTTGGCTCCGTCCGAAGAAATTGTCCTTTGATGTAAGCGAATTAAGCAGTCGTATAGGGTGCTAAGCAAAAGCTGGCACCTAAGGCGCTGTAGAACAGTTTCAGTACATAAGGTATAAAAAATTAAGAAAAAGTTTTTTTAAGTAGATTTAAATTGTAATTTCATGTAATATTACAATAATAATATCACTTAACGACCTTCTTTACAGCCACAATAATTGCACACTTAATAATTAGCAAAACCCGTTGTGTTGTAAAAAAGGAAGAGGGCCTGGAGGCAAGGAAAATAACTCATGTCTCCTTCGCCCACCTACATCGTGAGAAGCAGAGGGACAACCCTTTCAAAGAAAACGGACTCGTCCGTTTCGCGCAAAACGCCACCACAGCAGTAGTTTCAGTCAAACTCGCAGTGTGCTGTGCCGCCTTTTGTGTGACGTGGAAATTAACGTGTGGTGTACTGCTATGAAAATTGTCCAGTTTCAGATTGTTTTAATTGCAATAAACAAAGTTAAATATGCAAGAATAAAAACTTGTTAGCGTGTTCAAATACTGGCCCGTGCTAACATTCCACAAAGAAGGAACTACAAATGCATAATATTTTGACAATATTTTTATGTCGGGGGCGGGGGGATGTGCTAAAATAGCTTTAGATTACACTTAAAAAATGTCAGGGACCTACCCTGCCCGTCCGTTGTCCGTCTGTTTGGACCACTAAAGACACGCATTGGTGAAAGGCGATTTCTGGACGACTCAAATAATATACAGGATGCTCTCCGAGTTTGGTTGGTACATCAGGATCCCGATTTCTGCAGAGAGGAAATATTCAATCTTGCGTCGTACTGAGATCAGCTTATAAATTGTACATGGGGCTGTAGGAATAACCGCGCCGTTCATCAGTGTAGATTTCATTTGTGCATNTTTAATTGCAATAAACAAAGTTAAATATGCAAGAATAAAAACTTGTTAGCGTGTTCAAATACTGGCCCGTGCTAACATTCCACAAAGAAGGAACTACAAATGCATAATATTTTGACAATATTTTTATGTCGGGGGCGGGGGGATGTGCTAAAATAGCTTTAGATTACACTTAAAAAATGTCAGGGACCTACCCTGCCCGTCCGTTGTCCGTCTGTTTGGACCACTAAAGACACGCATTGGTGAAAGGCGATTTCTGGACGACTCAAATAATATACAGGATGCTCTCCGAGTTTGGTTGGTACATCAGGATCCCGATTTCTGCAGAGAGGAAATATTCAATCTTGCGTCGTACTGAGATCAGCTTATAAATTGTACATGGGGCTGTAGGAATAACCGCGCCGTTCATCAGTGTAGTCGTTACACCTTCTACCCACAGCACAACAGGGGGGAACGTAACTTATTGATCCGTCCTCTCCTACAAGCAAGAGGAGGTTAGGGCACTGCGCACGATCCACGCCGGCCAATCGCGATAACGTAGAGTCACGACTGACGGCGCGCGCACATTTTTCGCGCACTGCCGGCGCGGCGATGACGTTCGAGTTACGCCCGTTCCCAAGAACGTCACGGTGGCGAAGGCCAAGGAAGGAGTCTCGTTTCTGGACGTGCACGATCATTCATCTGTCGGGCCGCCGGTGGGGAACTCACGGTCACCGGTCGCCCTCACCGCAGCTTGTAGGGACGTGGGTTCGAAACCTCCTCTTCCCCACATGCAAGCTTCTCTCCACGCTCGCCTTCTTCCCTTTTTGCAGAAATTTTTCGTTTCCCAATCACCATTTCGGATTCATCCTAATTACCGACAATGTACGACTATAGAACATTTAAATTTTAGGAGTTGTTTAATATTTTTGTTGCGTAATTTTAATTGTGTTTTATCTGTTTGTTGTAAAAGGTCGAGAATGTATTTATATTTTATTGATAAGTTCTCGACTTTTTNTTTAATTGTGTTTTATCTGTTTGTTGTAAAAGGTCGAGAATGTATTTATATTTTATTGATAAGTTCTCGACTTTTTACAACAAGTAGATAACATACCATTGAAATTACGTACAAAAATATTAAACAACTCGTATTGTCTAATTGTTCTATAATCGCACAGTGTCAGTAATTACTATGAATTCGAAATTATGACGCGAAAACGAAGAATTTCTGNTTTAATTGTGTTTTATCTGTTTGTTGTAAAAGGTCGAGAATGTATTTATATTTTATTGATAAGTTCTCGACTTTTTGCAACAAGTGGATAACATACCATTCAAATTACGTACAAAAATATTAAACAACTCGTATTGTGTAATTGTTCTATAATCGCACAGTGTCAGTAATTACTATGAATTCGAAATTATGACGCGAAAACGAAGAATTTCTGCAGAAGAGGCGAAGCCGAGCCTTAACACGGTTATCACAGCAGCGCCAGTGCGCGTGCGTGCGTAGTCGCTACTGGGTCAGCAAGTGTGCTGAGCAGGGTTTTCTATCGTCAAAGACCCCGGAAATTTCGCAAATGTATTCGGGGCTAGGTTAGATTTGAAACTCATGCATATATGTACATTCGCGTTGCTTTTGTCGTTAAGACTGTAGTTCGTTCGACACGTTGCGCAGTTTTCTTGAGACGCAATAATAAACAACCGAGAATAGAGTGACCGGTTCGTGTGCAAGCCCAGGCTAATTGTGAAAAATGTTGTCTTGCAGCAACCGACACATGCAGGATCTCCGCCATTTATAANATGTGCAAGCCCAGGCTAATTGTGAAAAATGTTGTCTTGCAGCAACCGACACATGCAGGATCTCCGCCATTTATAATACTTTGATGTTTGGTCTGCTGTTAAAATGAATTTGCGAAATTTAAGGGCCTCTGTTTGTAACTTGCGAGTCTGAAAGCCATATTTCTGTTATTCAAAGGTTCATATCGGAAAATAAAAATTTGTTTGAGACTTATGTGTATGCACTTCTATGTTCTTCCCGAATTTATAACCATATCCGGAAGTTTTTACCACCAACAATCTGGCATCCAGTACATCAGAAGGATTATTAGAAGGCTTACACCCACAGGAGGCGATAAAATTACTTTCACATTCGTCATAAAAAAACTACCACTACCGGGATTTACACCTCAAAATTATTCAGTGGCCGTATGATTTGGAAAATTATATGGATGGTTTACTACTGGTAACTTAACCGCTGTGTANCTCAAAATTATTCAGTGGCCGTATGATTTGGAAAATTATATGGATGGTTTACTACTGGTAACTTAACCGCTGTGTATGGTACCTCACATGATTGTGTAATGGATTATGGAAAAAATATTTAGTTACATAATCTAGTCAAGATTTGCGTTTTGAATTTAAGACAGTATTTAGTCAAAGAATAAGTATTTTTGGTGGGTTAGGTTGGAGACANGTCAAGATTTGCGTTTTGAATTTAAGACAGTATTTAGTCAAAGAATAAGTATTTTTGGTGGGTTAGGTTGGAGACAATAATCCGCTTAGATAAGCTGTAAAAGCGTCTTAGTAATACTTTATTCTGGCATACTTCAAATTTGTGTTGCCGTGTTATCGCTAGGGAAAAACCACAAAATTGATGACTATATTTCACCATTCTAAAGTACCTGTAGTCCAATCCTGGTCACTTCCAAATTTTCCGAAGTCCTGCTGAAGTTCTACTTTCATGCTATTCCTCCGCCTCACATAAACACAGCTTAACTAAGCGTAGAAAATTACAGGAATGAGACAATGCTCCACATTCATTCGTGCGCCCTCGCTTTAATATTATTCTACACAAGAACTATTTCTTACTAGGCATTAGAAAAACACCAATTTTCTCACTGTTTTTATTCATATTAATGGATGATTATAATTTATAGATAAAATATAAGTAAATGTTTAAGTCAACCAAAAATAAGATACTTTTGTTTTAACAGAAGTATAAAACGCGAGTGATAAGTGACATATTTAAGAAATAACCAAATGCGTCTTACATCGGGGGATTTTTCAAAGGTTCTATTAAGAAAGTGTGAAGAAACCGTGAATATACTATACCTTGATATTTCCTATCTTCTTTCGCTTCATAAAACAATTTATTTCTTTCGTTTTTTCATGAAGTAATGTATGTTCAAGAAGTTGATTTCACATGTAAAAAATTCTCTGTATTTCGTACTTCAACATTTTCGATGTTTTCGACGTGAGAGTAAGNGAAGTTGATTTCACATGTAAAAAATTCTCTGTATTTCGTACTTCAACATTTTCGATGTTTTCGACGTGAGAGTAAGTAAGCTCTATGTTCGTTTGACGGATGAAGCAGACGGCCACTTTAGAGTGTATGATTCATAACGGCACGCTTAACAAGTTTATTGCGTCGTATGGGATATTAAATACCGACATACAAAACTTGGAACAGTCCTAGAAATACTTATTGCAATATTTGTAAGAAATAACTTATTAAGGATAATGAAATATTGTCACTGTTAAATTTGTTGTTAATATAGTGGTTGATGGTATAGATTGTTCACGGTAAACTGCGTACTTTTTAAAAGCCCTGCTTAACATCTACTTGCATGCACAGTGTGTATCCTTCCACCTTATGTAAAATAAACATTGCCATGGGTCCAATCACTTTATTCATGCTTCGCTCACTTAAAACTGTGAAATTATTACAGAAGTATGCCTAAATATTGTACCATTTTGCTCATTCGTACACTTATGTGGGTTAAAAAAAAATAGAAAGCGAAATAAACCGTTTCTGTAGTCACAAATGTTTACTTAACTATTGAAATTCAGCGTTAAGACATGGTACTACTTTCCATCCGTCGTTACCAACTTAACTGGGTACGCGACAGTCAGTGGGCCTGTTCCTACATGCAGGTCGAAGCAGTGACGTTTTCACAGGTTGATTTCAAAAGTGTTCAATTAACCTTGAAGAGTCTATACCAAGTTGGCGGGAACCGTAGAGTGAATATGAAGTAGAGTGATCACGTTAGCCGCGCATAACCATTCTCCGTGTCCCAACATTGTACTGCTATTCTGCTAATACGACTATCATAAACGACGTGGGTAGGATTTGAGGTTAGAATACTGTTTGGTAAGAAAGTGCTGTGAAACGTTTGTATTCTACCTCTAACCAGTTTGTAATGCAATTTTTATTAAATTCAAATTAGTAGAAGTATTTTATTCACATAAAAGTGCTTGTATTTAAAATTAAGATATAAACAAACACGGTCGTCACTGTTGACCATGTGACTTTGACAGTTGTATTGGTCTGGAGTAGGTCACTGTTGGGCACATGCGCAGAAGACGAAAAATAGTTCTACCTCGTCTTTATTTTATGGCGGGAATCTTAATCTGCAGCGGGCTGTGCAGTTCGTAAGGGTTCCGTCCGTGGAGAAAGTGAACAGTGTAGTATTTAGCAAGCCAGGCCTGGAGCGAGGCTCCGCAGTTTGGCAATCCTGCAACTGTGCCAAGAGCGCTTATTTTTCACGTGCCGATCTCGTTTCTCCTTCGCGCCCGTTCTCTTCGAGCTGCCAATTTGGAGTTGCGACAGAATTTCCAGGGCGTGACCGAAGAGTGAGCCGCTCCCATGTTGGCGTTTGCCTCACGAAACATGTTTGTGTTTTATATTGCGAAGAAAAAAATCGGGAATTTACGTTGCACGTTTATACACATAACGATTAAAGACGACGCCACCTTCATGATGATAGCGTGCTCCGAGGAACTCCCGGGATATTTTCTATAAAGCTTGGCCTCACCCACTATGCACAGAAAGAAGTCTAATGCTGTGACAACAGTATTAAGGCGCCCGTCTACCTGGCGCTTGAAATGCGTTGCAGAATGTTAGAAATACACGTTTTTCAACGAAACTATTAAGCGTGCGTCCAACGTGCTGATCTACGAAAAGAACACACACTTCAGACGAGAGCTGTCAAGTACTTTCAAAATATCACGTACGTTAGAAACATCAATTCAGAGTACTCCAAAACCGCTAAAAACGGCATTTTCAAGGCGCTGTAGCTCAAAATGCACGCATCAGATACATACAAAACTACTATAGGGGCCTGCATTGAACCTTCCTAAAGACTTCCCACTAATAAAATTATATGGTCACCGCTGAAAGTCCCATAGGTACACGCAGCACGACGAGAACACTGCACGCCAGTTCAGAGCCTTGCCATTGTGGCAGTGTCGCCCTTATCGCTCCCGCGCTTCTCGGTCTAAACGTGGGAAAAAGTTCCAGGTAGACGGGCGCCTTAATGTTACTACAGCAGTAATTTTTTGTTATTTGTGAACCATCGGTAACTAATGTTGCTGTTAATGTAATATACTATTAAGCTATTAATGTTAATTTAACATTACTTTCGTAACATTACCTCTTTACTGTTCTGTCAACATTGAGGTGGTGTTTATTTTTATTTTGCGGCAATNAATAAGTACTTTCGTAACATTACCTCTTTACTGTTCTGTCAACATTGAGGTGGTGTTTATTTTTATTTTGCGGCAATACAAATTTTTTGTTGAACTGATGTAAACATTTGTGTTAAAAAAAATTGATTTCCTTTGCGTTGAAAAACATTACGATGCAAAATAAATTAAGTTCAATTGTTTTTAGTTTCCTTGCGTTAAAAAAACATGCCGATGTAAATTAACTACAATTATTTTGTCACAAAAATAAATATTACCTACGAAAAAAAATTGCAGCTGAGATGGGAATCGAGCCCGTGCCTTGAGTGCCTGACGTTCTCCACTTCATGGAACCTGACGCCGTACCAACTGTTATACCTTAACACTAGCTGTGCCCGCGGCTCCGCTCGCGTGGACTACAGAATTATGTTTTAGGTTTTTTTTAAAATAAAGTTGAATTTTACTTGGTGTTAATCTTCTATACTCTATATATATTATAAAACTCAACGTATCGGTGAATTAAATGGTAAAAACACTTATTAGTATTTCTCTGTTATAAATAGGTATATGCTACCGCTGAGTTTTTTTTAGGTCTTTTTATTCTACACAATTATTTACTACATGATATTGTTCCATCTTTAACGGTTTAGACAGCGTATTGCAAGAGAGCGCGCTGGCGGCAAACTTTTTTCTAGCTTGATTCACTATTATCGTTTGTAAATTTTTTGAGATATTTTCTCGCGATAAAAAGTAGCCAATATCACCTTTTAGCCCTCCAACAATTTCTGTGCAAGAAATTACGTCGATCTGTTGCTCGGTTGCGACGTTGCATTGTTATTCCGATTGTGTACTTTTTAATTTTCCAATAAGAATTTCCCCGAGGGAATGAGATAATTTCTCGGGATAAAAAGTAGCCTATATCACTTCCCGGCCCTCCAACTATCTCTGTACAAAAAATCACGTCGATCCGTCACTCCGTTACGACGTGAAAGGACAAACAAACAAACAAACACANGCTATCTCTGTACAAAAAATCACGTCGATCCGTCACTCCGTTACGACGTGAAAGGACAAACAAACAAACAAACACACTTTCGCATTTATAATATTAGTTAGGCTGCACGATTTCGTTTCATATTGTAGGTATTCAGTAGAACATAACGACAATCTGCAGTTCTCTTCCGTTACGTGGAAATACTTTATGCTCTATAAATATATGCACATTTGACACATGTAAACTGCTTAGCAATGCTTGAGAACTGGTCTAAGCTAAATTTAGTTATCATATTATTATTTTAAATTTAAATACAGTGGTTTCATTTTACGAGGTTATCGCTGTTCACTACTATCCGCCATTTTACAACGCCTAGTCAATGTAAACTTGTGCTGGTTGGGCATTTCTTTATCGTCGCAATAACACAAAATATTTGGTTCTTTCTGTTATTTTTATCGTAATAGAACTTTCGGCAACATTACTTACAAGCTTTATTAACATTAACAATTAAACAGTGCATTTGCGTTATAGTAATATTACAAGACTTTGTAGTAAATGGTTTACATTTTTAACTTTGTCACAACGTTATTAATTTTACTGCAACATAAACGTTTAAAGAAATGCCTCAANAAATGGTTTACATTTTTAACTTTGTCACAACGTTATTAATTTTACTGCAACATAAACGTTTAAAGAAATGCCTCAAAAGTAAATTTTTTGTTGCAATAACATTAGACTTTTTTCTGTATACCATATTTTTTTAATTTCCTGCTAATATAAGTTTTTGTGAAGCAAAATAAAAATGCTACTNGACTTTTTTCTGTATACCATATTTTTTTAATTTCCTGCTAATATAAGTTTTTGTGAAGCAAAATAAAAATGCTACTATGGAAGTTTACGTATTTGCCATACTCTGCAGTAGACATGAAATCCGAATTGCCAATGTAAATTTCACTAGTAGCTAGAGACCTGAAAAATTCGCGGATTCATTTCGGGACAAGCTAGAATTGAAAAACTCGTACGTTCATTTTACTTTTGTAATTTGTCCGTGCACTGTTTGACACCTCATGTTGAATCCTGAGCCAGTATTAANTCGTACGTTCATTTTACTTTTGTAATTTGTCCGTGCACTGTTTGACACCTCATGTTGAATCCTGAGCCAGTATTAAACACGCAACAAAATGTAGGCCCAATCATTGCCTCCAACTGCGATAGCAAGCTACCAATGGGTAATTGACATCTGNAAACACGCAACAAAATGTAGGCCCAATCATTGCCTCCAACTGCGATAGCAAGCTACCAATGGGTAATTGACATCTGCATGATTGTCTACAAGACTGTGGAGTCTAGCCTACAGGTCAGTGAACTCGCGAATTCTTCAGGTCTCTACCAAAAGCACAACATAAACTTCAAAATACCAATATGTCCCTACCTTTTTATTTTACAACTACCAAATAACACGCAGTAGAATTAAGTACAAAAATATTAAACAACTCGTAAAATGCCGCAAATTGTCAATAATGTTTCTGAAACTGACACGAAAACCAAGAATTTCTGCTTAAGAAGTGAAGTCGAGTCGTTAAAGTGAAGTTGATTACTTCCTTGCGTATTTATCGTCCCACTTTAATCGATTATTGCGTACCAATATTTTTGACTTAAGCCTCAAGGCTATCAATTGAACTTTCCGGCTCAATATTAGAAGACTGGAGTTAAAGTGCATTATGAAATGACTGCGGGGTTTTCGTTATTAGCGATCGTTTGTCGTTTACTCATCGGTTGCTGCTTAAAAAAAAANATTATGAAATGACTGCGGGGTTTTCGTTATTAGCGATCGTTTGTCGTTTACTCATCGGTTGCTGCTTAAAAAAAAAATCAGTTTTAGCCTTCAAAAGTGTAAGTATTGCTTTACGTTGTTGTAGTTTTATCAGTGGTTCCGAGTCCACAATAATTTACGGCCCAAACGCTGTTACATAAACTTACGTATGGAGTGGAGTGGAGAGATTTGGGCGACTCTTAACAGCCAGATCTTGAGAACAGATGAGGGTGAAGCGAGTTGAGTATGGAGCAGCGCCGTAATGCACGGACGGGGGAAACGGGAGATCCCTGAGTNGCAGATGAGGGTGAAGCGAGTTGAGTATGGAGCAGCGCCGTAATGCACGGACGGGGGAAACGGGAGATCCCTGAGTAAACCCGCCGACCAGCTGCATCGCCCGGCACCAAACTTACGTATGTTTCGGGTGTCTATAACTTTTTTTCCGGTCGGTTTCTAAACCGCGTGGTATCCGCATCCCTTCCCTGCCGTAAAATCAAATGATCTCGAGAGATTCCTCGCCCCCCTCCACTCAATATTAATTTGTCATGCTGATTTTCCTCTTTAGGACACTCCATCCCTCCTCTTCGAGCCCAAAGTTATCAGTTCCCCCCTCTCTGCACGAGACTTGTTGCCGTAACCAGTTCCAGTTTCGAAACGTTATCACAGTCGCGATCATCTCGTGATAGTGCCTCGTGACCCAGTTTTCACGCCCAGGNAGTTCCAGTTTCGAAACGTTATCACAGTCGCGATCATCTCGTGATAGTGCCTCGTGACCCAGTTTTCACGCCCAGGAACAAGCGGCCTGTGATTTGTCATCTCCCACTGCAGGGCATCGCCTTTGCTGCGACGCTTGTGTTTGGGCATAAACCTGGAACAGTGAAAACCGCTCCACGGAATAGTGAAAAGTTCTCCCCTGCGGATCAGTAGCATGTCCCCTCGGCGTCTTTGTTTTCTCCCGGTATCTCCACTATTGCCACCAGAAATATATTAAAAAAAAATAATTCTGCATTACAAATATTTATATAGGGATCTTGGAATGCCGTCATATATCTAGTATAACAATGACATTGTTAGTATTGCATATATCGTGATGTAAAATATATACATCTAGGCCTACATTTTCGAACCTTATCGCAGTAAATATTGCATCAGACAGTATATTGCTACGTCGCACAACTTGCTGTATTTATCAGAAATTGTATTATTATAAACGGGAAAAATTAGCGACTCAACGATCTGTATCTACAGTCCATATTCGTGTGTATGCTTCCACAGGTAATGCTCGTGATTGGAACTCAATTTTTTTGCTTGTGTTTGTTATTGACTGATAGTCCTCGTGACATTGTCAAATATATCGTGGGCCAATTGAAAAAGTTATACAAACATAGAGTAAAGATGAGGTGAACAGATTTTTCGNATTATGAAATGACTGCGGGGTTTTCGTTATTAGCGATCGTTTGTCGTTTACTCATCGGTTGCTGCTTAAAAAAAAATCAGTTTTAGCCTTCAAAAGTTTAAGTATTGCTTTACGTTGTTGTAGTTTTATCAGTGGTTCCGAGTCCACAATAATTTACGGCCCAAACGCTGTTACATAAACTTACGTATGGAGTGGAGTGGAGAGATTTGGGCGACTCTTAACAGCCAGATCTTGAGAGCAGATGAGGGTGAAGCGAGTTGAGTATGGAGCAGCGCCGTAATGCACGGACGGGGGAAACGGGAGATCCCTGAGTAAACCCGCCGACCAGCTGCATCGCCCGGCACCAAACTTACGTATGTTTCGGGTGTCTATAACTTTTTTTCCGGTCGGTTTCTAAACCGCGTGGTATCCGCATCCCTTCCCTGCCGTAAAATCAAATGATCTCGAGAGATTCCTCGCCCCCCTCCACTCAATATTAATTTGTCATGCTGATTTTCCTCTTTAGGACACTCCATCCCTCCTCTTCGAGCCCAAAGTTATCAGTTCCCCCCTCTCTGCACGAGACTTGTTGCCGTAACCAGTTCCAGTTTCGAAACGTTATCACAGTCGCGATCATCTCGTGATAGTGCCTCGTGACCCAGTTTTCACGCCCAGGGACAAGCGGCCTGTGATTTGTCATCTCCCACTGCAGGGCATCGCCTTTGCTGCGACGCTTGTGTTTGGGCATAAACCTGGAACAGTGAAAACCGCTCCACGGAATAGTGAAAAGTTCTCCCCTGCGGATCAGTCGCATGTCCCCTCGGCGTCTTTGTTTTCTCCCGGTATCTCCACTATTGCCACCAGAAATATATAAAAAAAAAAAAAATTCTGCATTACAAATATTTATATAGGGATCTTGGAATGCCGTCATATTTCTAGTATAACAATGACATTGTTAGTATTGCATATATCGTGATGTAAAATATATACATCTAGGCCTACATTTTCGAACCTTATCGCAGTAAATATTGCATCAGACAGTATATTGCTACGTCGCACAACTTGCTGTATTTATCAGAAATTGTATTATTAGAAACGGGAAAAATTTGCGACTCAACGATCTGTATCTACAGTCCATATTCGTGTGTATGCTTCCAGAGGTAATGCTCGTGATTGGAACTCAATTTTTTTGCTTGTGTTTGTTATTGACTGATAGTCCTCGTGAAATTGTCAAATATATCGTGGGCCAATTGAAAAAGTTATACAAACATAGAGTAAAGATGAGGTGAACAGATTTTTCGTCTTCTGCACATGTGCCCCAAAATTGACCTACCGGACACCAACGCAGCTGTCATAGTCACGTGGTCAACATAAATAAATGTGTGTGTTTATATATTAATTTTCAAAATACAAGTCCTTTTATGTGAATAAAGTAATGTTACCTATTTGAATTTAATCGAATTGCATTAAGTATTGGTCAGGGGAAGTGTAAAAACATATTAAAGCACTTGTTTACATAAACAGAGTAATAACCTCGAATCTTATCCACGTCGTTTATGATAGTCGTATTGGCAGAAAAGCAGTGCAATGTTGGGACACGGAGAGTGGGTTTGTGCAGCTAGTTTGATCACTCTACCCCATGTTCATTCTACGAATACAAACGTACATGTGCTTGATGTCTCACTTTTTCCGAAATGAATCCCGGATTCAGAATCCGCGAATTTTTCAGGCCTGTGGATATTAGAAAATCTCTGTTGGCGTTTCTCCTACAACTGCTGTCCTCCCCGCCTCCTCCTGCACTCCGGCCAGTTTGTGAAAGGACACGCACGCAGGTTCCAGTCTCGGAATGTCTCCTGCAGGTACTTCCCCAGTATAGTCTATTCACGGTATCTTCACACTTTTGGAATCAAACCATTCAAAAATCACACCATGTATGTCGTTTTCATTGTTTCATAATTATGTTATCTATCACATGCATTTTATACTTGTGGTAACAAAAGTATCTTATTTTTGGTTAAATTAAAATTTTATTCATAAATTACAACATTTCATTTATAGATAAAATGAATTAAAACAGTGAGAAAATAGGTGTGTTTGGTAATGCCTAGCAAATAATCGTTCTTACCCAACATATTATTACACTGAGTGCGCACGAATGCGGTGCGTTGTCCTGTTGGTGTAATTTCCTAGACTCGGATAACCTTTGTTTGCATGCAGCGGAGGAATATCCTGGAAGCAGAATTTCAGCACGGCTTCAGAACAGTTGGAAGTAGCCGTGAATGGACTGTACTTGCCACCCGCTCCGCCCTCGACTGTCGCAGCTGGCTTGTTTTTATAATTAGCGCGGCGCGGGCGTCCGGTCATGTCGTTGAGCCTACCGCGTCGTCGGCGACCCCCGCGGCAAATGTCACTGCCCTGCGGCCTCGAGTCCATCGCGTGGGAGATCTCGTTCTCGGAAACGCGAGGCGAGATGCGCGAGAACCACGCGTTTTTGAGTTTTGCAGCGTGCTCGTGAACGATGCTGCTCTGATCGTTCAGTTGGTCGATGCAGTCCGTGTAGCGAATATGGAGTAGAGCGATTACGCTAGCTGCGCATAACCAGTCTCCGTGTCCCAATACCGGATTTATTTAGTGCCAAGACGACTGTCACTTCCTCTGACAAATTTGTAATGCATTATGATTGAATTCTAATTGGTGAAAGTATTCTATTCATATAAAAAATGCTGGTCTTTTGAAAATTGAGATGTTTTTCCATGTTGCTGGTCTGCATCGCTTCTCTCGCTCCGTCCCGCTTGAGCGAGCGAAACAGTGTGCTGAGGGAAAGGTGGTAACACGAGAAGTTCGTGGCGATCTACAAAGGCGAGCCGCCGCATGTGCCGGATAAGCCCATCGGGATTTGTGCGCTCCTGACCTTCTGTGGATTGAATTTCTACGGTTATTTTCGAAAGAATTTTCTGGTAATTGCCATTGCCTCGCTCGGCTAGGCTCGGGGTGCGGGATGCGGGAACTTTATAGATTTTACCAGCGAGACATTTGGAATGATAGTAATAGACAGATTGAATATGTGCAAATAATTATTGCGGATTNTATAGATTTTACCAGCGAGACATTTGGAATGATAGTAATAGACAGATTGAATATGTGCAAATAATTATTGCGGATTAAGTGACTGTGACCAATAGAAATACATTGACAAGGACTTTAATTACAATTTATGTAGACATTAAATATTTTGCTCACTGAGAATAACAAGAGTAATAGTGGGAAAAGTTTAATCTTGTAAATAATATCTGTGTTGACAAATTAAAAATCAAATTTAGTTATTTAATTTTTTATTGAGACCTCCATCCCATGCGAACACGGATACGCCCGTTTGGCGTCATGTAACAATACAAACAAACACGTTCATCGCTGTTGACCATGCGACTTTGACAGTCGTGTTGGTTTGCGGTAGGCCAATGTTGGGTAGATGTGCAGAAGACGAAAAATCTTCCTACTCCATCTTTAGCGTGTGTGTCAGTCGAATTGGGATGTAGCCGGGGGAGTTCATTCCGCTCACTACGCATTCGCGGCCCGCCCGAGAGTTAAAGAGCAATATTTTCGTGGAAAGAATTCCACGCAGACTATACTTCAATATTCTACGTGCATACCTGCAGCTTTCGTTTCGTTATTGACGACCGTGTCGTTAAGCGAAGACGCTTTTTTTGCTTCACTGGGTCAGTCGGAAATTAGTTACTCCGACATTGTACGTCTGGAAATTTGCGGGTAGACACGTAAGACGCGTGACAATTAAAATCATCGACGATATTCGGTCTCGAGCTACAGTGTTATGAAANTTGCGGGTAGACACGTAAGACGCGTGACAATTAAAATCATCGACGATATTCGGTCTCGAGCTACAGTGTTATGAAAAACAAGTAGTCATTAGATATTTTTGTTGGCATCGGGAGTCCTTGACCGTAAAATATTTGTCCGCCACGTGTAAAATATAAAGTTTCGTGGACTTATCAACTAATATCCATTGTGGATATAAGTAACTCTACGAAATTGTTACTCTTACGGGCTGTTCATGGTAGACTGAGCACTTTTGAAAGCCCAGCTTAAGATCTACTTGTAAACACATAGTGTATTCTTACANCGCTGTTCATGGTAGACTGAGCACTTTTGAAAGCCCAGCTTAAGATCTACTTGTAAACACATAGTGTATTCTTACACCATTTGTGAAATTAACATTGCCATGAGCCTCAACATTTTATTCATGCGCCGGTCAAGTGAAACTGTGCAATTATTAGAAAAATAAAGATTTTACAAATATGCTAATTTCTTCACTTAGATGCATTAAAAAAAACAGAGAGCAAAATAAATAATCTAAGTTATCACAAATGGTCACTTAACATTTTTAATTCAATGTTAAGACGTAGAAATACTTTCTGTTCATCGTTACCAACTTTACTGGGCCCATGTCACTCAGTGCGCCCGTTAAACCCGTTAAAATATATGCAGGTAGAAGGAGTGAATTCTTCCCAAGGTTGATTTCAAAAGTGCTCACTTTATCGTGAATAGCCTTTACAAAAATAACATGACAATTTCAGTGGCCATGAATTTAAACACTACCTTTTTGATAAGACGTGGTAAGCAGTACTCCTTCTCCTTCTATTCTTTCATCCTACTGCTTCAGCAGATAGAATCGCCTGCGTGGAAAGTGAGAGGAAAAGGAATTGACGACCGGACGTACAGCATGCAGCAGTAGCCTACCTTACACACAAGCAGGGGCGGGCGCAGATAAAAAATTTGAAGTGTTTTAAAAATACGTAACTGATAACAGTTGCACTCTCTTAGACATTTCATCCAGGACTTTACGTGCTTTTATTTCCACTCTTTTATGTATAAACATCAAGACCAATACATTTTAATTATCTGCTCCCATCGTTCTCCTCAAGTTTGCCTCCCGATACCGCAACGCTGGAAGTTTAGTTACCGGTATTGCGCAGAAACGTTTCAGCGCACTGTGAGTGCAAGGGGATGTACGCCATTGCACGTGTTAGGAGCTGAAATTAAATCAGCTGGCAGTAGGATGTGATGTGATTGCGGGACGAAATAAAACTTAAGAGTTACAGTTGGCAAAATTAGCGACATCACTTGCTAGGTGCAAGACCTCTAGTGTTCATCAACATTTTTCCATTCTTTGGAAAACTTAAAATTACTTAAGTTTGTACATTTTTTACTACTAAAGGTAAGCTACAACAAAGCACTGTTAATGTTGTTGTTCCACCGTCATGTTATCGTGTAGGCCTGGCTGTATTTCAGTGATTGCACAAGCAATTAGTGTGCTGTNGCACTGTTAATGTTGTTGTTCCACCGTCATGTTATCGTGTAGGCCTGGCTGTATTTCAGTGATTGCACAAGCAATTAGTGTGCTGTGGGATGGCAACTTTCGTTGGCCATGGAGTTTTACATTATTCATGTTGCCTCTGTGTATGTAAGCTAGTATTGAATATACAATTAGTTTTTACCCGCGAACGACTCTTACAGCTATAGCAATTATTCAAAGGCTGCATGCTTACATCATTTCTCTTTAACTTTTTTCTGTATTTTTTTAAATACACAGTGAAGTGCATGCTCAGACGTTTATGTGATTTAAATATTTGCCACAGCTCAATAAGTAGTTCAAAATGTCCAGTTCATAGAAACAACAACAAAAAAAAAAGTATGCAGCAAAATGCTCGTGTAGAAAAACGAAAAGTTATCATAAAAGGAATGTACGAGGCTGTTTTCAATGGTAACTTTGCTGTTCACCCATGAAGTCACGCAGTAAAGTGACACGATTGGTATGCCTGAATTTCCTTTCTTTCCGTAGGACTGGAGGGTTGGTTGAGTGGCAGAGTTTGGTAAACAGCCAGCTCGCTGACACGTTAATTTATCAATAAATCTGAACATGCCTCTTCCTATTTAGTTGCATGTGTTGTAATGTCTTACCTCGCGTTACCCAAAATACCCCTTGTCTTCGCTAACATAATTGAAGAATGTCCATCGCTCACATCTTGAATTTTTCTTCCTATCTTCCTAACTTGTCCATTCGTGCGTCCGTCACTGCTTGCACCGTAAGCTTATTTGTAGTCGTGCGTAGTAAAAAAGACGGCAGCGTAATTTATTTGGACTTTGATTGAATATAGAAAACTGCATAGCCGGGAACAAAAGTGTTACAGTCCAATTGTGATTTGCACAAGTACGACACTATAGTATTTTTTGTTTCGAGTGCCCTATGGACGAACGTCATAAACACAAGGCAGTAAAATTTCGTGTTTTCGAAGCAGTCGTTCGAAAAGTCGTCAAAACACAGCTACAGCAGCTATGGCAATAACAGCAGTAGCGCAGACAACATTACTTTCCAATAGTNGTCGTCAAAACACAGCTACAGCAGCTATGGCAATAACAGCAGTAGCGCAGACAACATTACTTTCCAATAGTGGTCGGGCGCGCAGACACGCAACCACAAAATCGTCGGCAGTATTTTGGTTTTGTATGGTTTGGAAGCAACGATTTACTCATCGTATTGCTTGCACGTCCGAAGGCAGTTGAGCAAACTCCGGCAGATCACTGCGTTGGAAGAATTTCGTTGGTATGAAGCCCGAATAAAGACCTTCACTAATTCTAAGAACAAAATCTAATCATGCTGCGCTAGAGATGGTTGTTTTCGCGGAAATGGAGTGGAAAGGATGGGTTTGGGCGACTCTTTAACGATGAAGTTTGAGAGCCGATGAGGGTGAAGTGAGGTGGATATGGAGCAGCGTTGGAATGTAAGGGAGGGGGAAATTGGAACTCCTCGAGAAAATCCACCGACCAGCGGTATCGTACAGCACGATTCCCACATGTGTAGGAGATCTTGTTCACGCTCCAACGTAAGATGCACATTTCAACTTTTCTGTCTTTACTGACTCGTTCACGTAAGACGTAAGAAACACTTCTCTTTCTTGACTTGCAGACTAAGATTTTGGTTACTCTGGTACCGCCGCCGGCAGACAGCGACAACATGTCAACGTGGTACAAAATAAATTTCGCCTGACATCAGGAAAGGTCGAACAGCGTGGAGAGAGGAGGTTGACGCAAATTGGAGCCGGCTGACCTAGGCGAGGGACTTAGTGATAGATGAGATGGGTGTGGAGCAGCTGCGGAACAGGGTAAGTAAATGGGAGCGCTCCGAGAAAACCCACACACTGAAGCAGTACCCTCACATTCCTCACGTGAGAATCTCTCCCTAAAAATGAAAATCCTCGCCGATCGCGGGCTGTGATGGNGCTTTTATTTCCACTCTTTTATGTATAAACATCAAGACCAATACATTTTAATTATCTGCTCCCATCGTTCTCCTCACGTTTGCCTCCCGATACCGCAACGCTGGAAGTTTAGTTACCGGTATTGCGCAGAAACGTTTCAGCGCCCTGTGAGTNCGTTTGCCTCCCGATACCGCAACGCTGGAAGTTTAGTTACCGGTATTGCGCAGAAACGTTTCAGCGCCCTGTGAGTGCAAGGGGATGTACGCCATTGCACGTGTTAGGAGCTGAAATTAAATCAGCTGACAGTAGGGTGTGATGTGATTGTGGGACGAAATAAAACTCAAGAGTTACAGTTGGCAAAATAAACGACATCACTGGCTAGCTGCAAGACCTAGTGTTCATCAGCATTTTCCATTCTTTGGAAAACTTAAAATTACTTAAGTTTGTACATTTTTTACTACTAAAGGTAAGCTACAACAAAGTACTGTTAATGTTGTGGTTCCACCGTCATGTTTTCGTGTAGGCCTAGCTGTATTTCAGTGATTGCACAAGCAATTAGTGTGCTGTGGGATGGAAACTTCCGTTGGCCATGGAGTTTTACATTCTTAATTGTTGCCTCTGTGTATGTCAGCTAGTATTGAATATGCAATTAGTTTTTACCCGCGAACGACTCTTACAGCTATAGCTATTGTTCAAAGATTGCATGTTTACATCATAACTCTTTGACTTTTTTCTGTATTTTTTTAAATACACAGTGAAGTGCATGCTCAGACTTTTATGTGATTTAAATATTTGCCACAGCTCAATAAGTAGTTCAAAATGTCCAGTTCATAGAAAAAAAAAATGTATGCAGCAAAATGCCCCTGTAGAAAAACGAAAAGTTATCATAAAAGGAATGTACGAGGCTGTTTTCAATGGCAGCTTTGCTGTTCACCCATTAAGTCACGCAGTAAAGTGACACGATTGGCATGCCTGAATTTCCTTTCTTTCCGTAGGACTGGAGGGTTGGTTGAGTGGCAGAGTTTGGTAAACAGCCAGATCGCTGACACGTTAATTTATCAATAAATCTGAACATGCCTCTTCCTATTTAGTTGCATGTGTTGTAATGTCTTACCTCGCGTTACCCAAAATACCCCTTGTCTTCGCTAACATAATTGAAGAATATCCATCGCTCACATCTTGAATTTTTCTTCCTATCTTCCTAACTTCTCCCATTCGTGCGTCCGTCACTGCTTGCATCGTAAGCTTATCTGTGGTTGTGTGCAGTAAAAAAGACAGTAGCGTAATTTATTTGGACTTTGATTGAATATAGAAAACTGCATAGCCGTAAACAAAAATGTTACAGTCCAATTGTGTTTTGCACAAGTACGACACTACAGTATTTTTTGTTTCGAATGCCCTCTGGACGAACGTCATAAACACAAGGCAGTAAAATTTCGTGTTTTCGAAGCAGTCGTTCAAAAAGTCGTCAAAACACAGCTACAGCAGCTATGGCAATAACAGCAGTAGCGCAGACAACATTACTTTCCAATAGTGGTCGAGCGCGCAGACACGTAACCACCAAATCATCGGCAGTGTTTTGGTTTTGTATGGTTTGGAAGCAACGATTTACTCATTGTGTTGCTTGCACGTCCGAAGGCAGTTGAGCAAACTCCGGCAGATCACTGCGTTGGAAGAATTTCGTTGGTATGAAGCGCGAATAAAGACCTTCGCTAATTCTAAGAACAAAATCTAACCATGCTGCGCTAGAGATGGTTGTTTTCGCTGTAATGGAGTGGAAAGGATGGGTTTGGGCGACTCTTTAACGATGAGGTTTGAGAGCCGATGAGGGTGAAGTGAGGTAGATATGGAGCAGCGTTGGAATGTAAGGGAGCGGGAAATTGGAGCTCCTCGAGAAAACCCACCGACCAGCGGTATCGTACGGCACGATCCCCACATGTGTAGGAGCTCTTGTTCACGCTCCAGCGTAAGACGCACATTTCAACTTTTCTGTCGACTCGTTCACGTAAGACGTAAGAAACACTTCTCTTTCTTGACTTGCGGACTGAGATTTCGGTTACTCTGGTACCGCCGCCAGCAGACAGCGACAACATGTCAAAAAACGTCGTGCTACAAAATAAATTTTCGCCTGATATCAGGAAAGGTCGAACGGCGTGGAGAGAGGAGGTTGACGTAAATTGGAGCCGGCTAACCTAGGCGAGGGACTTGGTGAGAGATGAGATGGGTGTGGAGCAGCTGCGGAACAGGGTAAGTAAATGGGAGCGCCCCGAGAAAACCCACACACCGACGCAGTACCCTCACATTCCTCACGTGAGAATCTCTCCCTAAAAATGAAAATCCTCGCCGATCGCGGGCTGTGATGGNCGCAGTACCCTCACATTCCTCACGTGAGAATCTCTCCCTAAAAATGAAAATCCTCGCCGATCGCGGGCTGTGATGGAACGGGGTACCCCAGCGATGGCAAACTGTGGTCTAAACCACTATGCGCCCACCGCGGGTGTGCATGCCTGTCACAAAGTGCTGTGTAGTCCTTGAAATATTTCCGCCAAGTTTTACTGCGCCTGGACGTCATAGACTAAAGATGAGGTAGACCGATCTCGCTGGCTGCGCACAAACCAATCTCCGTGTCCCAACATTTAACTGTTATTCTGCCAACACGTTTTGCGAAAACGGCCAAGGTTTGGATGCTAGGTTAGAAAACTGATTTGTAAACAAATGTTTTGAGACGTTTTTTATACTTCATCTAACCAATTTGTAATGCAGTTTGATTAAATTTGAATTGGTAAAAGTATTTAATTCATATAATAGGGTTTGTCATTTAAAAATTATGATATAAACAAAACACTTTCATCGCTGTTGATNAAAGTATTTAATTCATATAATAGGGTTTGTCATTTAAAAATTATGATATAAACAAAACACTTTCATCGCTGTTGATCATGTGACTTTGACAGTTGTGTATGATTGGGGTAGGTCAATGTTGGGTACATGCTCAGAAGACGAATAAGCGGTCTACCTCATATTTAGTCTATGATGGACGTCAGTATTCGCGANACCGTATGGACCATATTCGCGAACGCAAGGGCAGTGTCCGAGAGCATGTCTCGGGGCATTGCCACTGAAGCGTTTTAAAAATAGGGCAGGCTGTTACGGTGGCCGCGGCGGGGTTTGTTCCGAAAATGCGCAGAGACCGCTACGGTGGTAATGTGCCTCGCATCTGGAGAGCGTCCATGCGGCCATATAATAGGTAATACACAGAAGTGAACCGGCTCGGCGGCTCCTTTGATGTGGCCGTACCCATAGGCGTGGCCAGATTGAGTCAGCGTTCTTGTGATGGGCTGTCCCATCCCGAGGATCAAGCAGCCAACACCTTAATTTATCGTGCACTTTGGCTGAGGCCAACATAGATGTATCTGCGATGTTTCCTTCAGGGACAATGGAACCCAATCTCCTTTAGAGTCTACAATGAAACTAGTAAGTCACAGCGAAAAATACTGCAAGTCTCAATCTGAGTGTTTAACCTTTTATAATGCGTGGTCTGGTGCGTACAGTCTTTCTCGGTTACTTCATACTTTTTGAATCAAACCTTTTAAAAATCACCCTTAGGTATGACGTGTTTGGTTGTTTCCTAAATATGCAATGTATCACAAGCGATTTATACTTGTGTTTAACACAAACATCCCATATTTTTGATCAAATTGAACTTTTACCTATATGTTATATATAAAGTATAATACTTTATTTATAAATGATATGAATAAAAACCAAGAGAAAATAGGTTTGTTGGTAACGCCTAGTAAGAAATATTAAGAAGCCCGCCTTCTTGGAGCTTATTGGCCACGTATCTTGGCATGGGCCAGTAAGAATTAAACGATCCCGATAATTACGGTATGTGATTCGCTGTTAGATGCCTGACCCATGGCAGTTAAAAATCACCTAATCACGAAAGTGGGTCTGGATTACGAGTGTTTTGAAATAAACTTGCCATGAAAGATTTTCGCGAAAATACGGATGTTCCTACTTACCTATACTGTACACAGTATACATTATTTTAATTAAAAAAACGGTTTTAAAAATTTTGCCAAGATATATATTTTTTAATGCTATATCAATGTATTGACTAGATATAACATTTTAATGCGTAAGTCCTGTATACGTGACTTTTTTTTTTTTTAAACATGGACATTTACAGGCTGTTTACGGTAAAGTGAACACTTTTTAAGGTCGTGCTGAAAAGTTCCTTTCCTCTTATTTGTATCCTATAACCAATTGTTAGTTTGAAAATTGCCACCTGACTAATAAACAAAGTGTATCAATGTTATAGCTCTCAAAAGTTAACGTCTGAGTTCACAATAAAATATAATTTTTTGGTTATTGTGCTTTAAAAAAATTCCCCTTTTTANAATATAATTTTTTGGTTATTGTGCTTTAAAAAAATTCTCTTTTTGCCGTGAATAGCCCTATAACTCAGTATGTTTCGTATATTTGTGTAGGAAACACATATTTTTTCACTTGCAGTGTTGCAATCATTTTTTTGACAATTTTTTCTTCAAGGAATTGTTTGTAGAACGTAAGTTGTGCTGGATTCCACGTTGCACAGTTATTCATGAAAATGCCACAGACGTTTTATGGCGTGCTGCAAACGAGAGCTTGCCGGTGACCAGCCAGCGGCGTGTGATGCAGGGTAAGCTGGCGTTAGCTCTGTGCTGTTCTCTGTTATTTGCTAGTTTACACTTCCACCAGTAAAACGTAGTTCGGCAACTGACGTCACAGGACGCGTGTTATGGGTCCCTCGCTGCTCGCCTGTGGCTTTGAGCAAGCACCAGCTCACCTTGCAACACTCCACTGTGACCAGAGCCTCTGATCGTGAGTCATACAGCGAACACAGAGTAGTTAAGAACACAGAGACGAAATGGCGTGACGGTTCCTTTGATGTGGGCGTGCCCGTGTTCACATTGGCTGCGAGAGGCTCCGGGAATGGGCCTTGTGTCTGATTGGCTACTGCAGGCTGCGGAAGGCTCCCTATTGGCTGGGCCGCCGGCTGGCGAGCAGGTTACCTCGCTCTGATTGGCGAACGGCATTCCAACGTTTCGCTGGCCGGTGATGCCATTTTGGTGGCGTGTGCGGTTGGGAGTTCGCGGTTTAAGCGTCTGTTCCAGCTTTGTATTCTTAAGTAACGGTTGTTCACGGTAAACTGAGCAGTTATGAAAGCTCTGCTTAAGATCTACTTGTATGCACATTATGTATTCTTCCATTATATGTACAATTAACATTGGCGTTAGCCTGACCATTTTGTCCGTTCGTCGGTCAAGTGAAACTGTGAAATTATTAGAAAAGTAAATGTTTTACAAGTTCACTGATTTTTAAACATAAATGCGTTAAACAAATCCGAAAGCGACAGAAATAATTTCAGTATTCACAAATGCTCATACATAACTTTTAAAATTCAACGTTAATACACGGAACTACTTCCCCTCAGTCGTTGCCAACTTTACTGGGCGCATGCCAGCCAATGACCCTGTTAAAATATAAGCAGATAAGGGGTAGTCACATTTTTCAAGAGCTGATTTCAAAAGTGCGTACTTTAACGTGAACCGCCTTTAAGCTGGGTTTAGGTAGTCACATTTTTCAAGAGTTGATTTCCAAAGTGCGTACTTTAACGTGACTTGCCTTTAAGCTGGGTTTAGGTAGTCACATTTTTCAAGAGTTGATTTCAAAAGTGCGTACTTTAACGTGAACCGCCTTTAAGCTGGGTTTACAATAAAAAAAAATGTGTTAAGAATAATGCAGTAAGTGCTGATATACTATACGGAAACACGTCTTCCGTATTTGCAGTTTCCAATTAACGTTTTAAGTCATAATTACAGCCATTGGAAACAGGCGACAAGCCTGTCATGTTTACTTTTGTTCCTAATAGGACCTCGTATATGACAACCATTTTTAAGCAGGTAATACTTCAAAGCCGACATTTTCTATTAACTTATTCTTGTGAACAAATATAATCGTAAACATGTGCACACACATACACATCTTTTTAATAATTTTTATATTTACATCACTGTAAATAACAGGTTCCCGCCAACAACACCGACTGCCCTGTTCTGATTGGTCACCGCCTCATAACTTTTACATGACCTTTTCAGACTCATGTAGACATTTGTGTACATTACGGACGTGTAGCTACTTTTCGGTCTGTACTGCACACTGCGAAGCTCAATAACGAATGATTTTACTTGTGGGTAAATGATTAGCAAAACATCTTACTGGTCTAGGTCATAATTGGTTCATATCACTGCAGCCGGACATATAGTGCACAGTCATTTGGCTGTGACAACGAAACAAGTGTTGTGACGACTTAAGCACAGCACGTATCATACATTTTTTTCTTGTTTGCAACGCCTGAAACCGTAAAAAATTTAACTCTTAAGGAAATCAGAACAACCTGCTAAATTCCATTGAGTACCAATACGTAAGATAACACACTTTCAGTTCCTCAGCACACGAAATAACGCATAATATGGCGCTTCATTTTTCTATTGTAAAGCCAGCTGTGCTCTACACCTCGAGTGCATCTCGGGCCGTCGCCGGCACAGCGTCTGGGCGTCATGATCTGGGGAACACGGTCACGGAGGGCTTATCTCAGCGCGACACCCGGTGACCTACTCGACACGACGCGGACGTCACGCGTCGTGCCGGTTGGAAACTTAACCGCGCGGCATTTCTGTAAAACAACGCAACCTTCCCTGCTTGCTAAACGGCGAACGTCCTGGCACACGTTTAAGAGTAACAGCGATGTACTCAAATGCACGGTCCATCCACGGTTACTTCCAACTTTTCTAAAGCCCTGCTGAAGTTCTGCTTTCGGGCTATTCTTCCGCCTCGTGCAAACAAATTCTAGGAAACGACACCAAAGGAACAACGCACCGCATTCGTGCGCACTCAGTTTAATAATGTTTTGCATGAAAACTATTTCGTACTAGGCATTACCAACACACACTAATTATCTCACTATTTTTATTTATCTTAATTATAAATGAAATGTTATAAGTTATAGTTAAAATGTAAGTAAAAGTCCAGTTCAACCAAAAATAAGATACTTTTATGTTAACAGCAATGTAAAACGTACCTGATACATTACATTTTTAGGAACCAGCCAAACACGTCAAATGGGGGTGATTTTTCAAAGGTTTATTGTAAAAAAAAATTCTGTAAACTTCCTAAACTGCAATGGAAGTTATTAACCTTCAGACGTACACTGTATGGAAATAATACCACACATAAAGCTGCATATATAGGAATGTTTAGTGTCGCTACTATACAAAGCTGGGAACTTCCCTACGCATTTGACTGTTTCCTGAGCAAATGTAGGATCGCTACAATGAATGTATAGGGGAAAAAATTACAATTCCCGCTCTCTCACTAAGTGTATACACTGGCATAGTCCATTTTCGTTTACTCCCAACTATTTGAAGCCCTGTTAAAGTTCTACTTTCAGGATATTCCTCCGCCTCGTGCAAGCAAAGCTTAACAAGTCTTGTAGATTACACCAGAGGGACTACGCACCGAATTCGTGCGCACTCAGTGTAATAATATTTTGCATAAGAACTATTTCTTACTAGGCATTACCAACACGCCTATTTTATCTCTAATTTTTCTCGCATTAATTATAAATAAAATATTATAAATTTTTAGATATAATTTAGGTAAAAGTTCACATTAACCAAAATATAAGATATTTTAATGTGAACAGATGTATAAAACGCTTGCGATACATGACATATGTAGGAGATAGCCAAACACATCATATATGGAGTGGTTTTTCAAAGGTTTGATTAAAAAAGTGCTAAGAAACCGCGAATAGACTACATGGTAAATTTCCGAATAATTTCTTAGAGCGAGAGCTACTGCGTCGCCGTTTTATTGAACATGTTAACTACCGTCCAGTGTCGTCTGTTCCTCAGTTCAGGTCTGCATTGCGTCATGGCCTCGCCACTTCTGTAGGAAGTCTGTGCACGTTACTGCAATCTATGATAGACTGTTGAATCGTGTGTGTGTGTGCGAGTGACAGATGTTACGGATGGCATCCCGCACAGGTTCTTTCAAACGATCGCTCAGCGCTTACGTCACAAATATGGCTGATATGTATTAACTTGTCACTGCTGGTAATTTAACGTTGTATAATGAAATGGACACACAGTACCTGTGACTAGACAGTTTCAGATATAACTTCCATAAATTAATGGGCCGAATTTTAAACATTTAAAAATGGTAGGTTTACTTGCCCAACCTGTATATTGACTACATACGGTATGTATAGGTAATAAATAGTTGGTTAGATAATACACTGCTGGACATGGAAATCGCCACACCTGTAAGTAGAGCCCTGAGAGTATTTCGCGGATTGATATGGCAGCAGGGTAGACTGCACAGTCGTCTATACATTCGAGACATTATCGTTTGCTTATTGGTTGCTGCGATCAAGTGATGCCTTTGGGCAGCACTACTGTTCAACGCTCACTCACGCTACTGCTTCCTTCTTATTACTGGCTCGCAGTCAAACGGGACATGTCTAAACAACTGCCACCCAATCACAGTAGCAGGAGAACANACAACTGCCACCCAATCACAGTAGCAGGAGAACATAACAAGTGTTTGAAGTCTACTTCGCCACAAAATGAATTCGCGAAATATTCGGAACTCTACCCATAAGGTGCTATCCGTTTGCAATAGAATAAAGACTACATATCAATTGCGCAATACAAATGGTTAAAGTGAATTCGCAAATATGTCACTGCAACACGTGATATAGGGGGCGTTTGTGGCCAGTACCCAGTGTTTAAAAAACCGATACAATGGCTGAAAAGACAGGCAGATCGGTATGCCACGGCGTCGTTCTCGCGAAGATGATCACCGCCCAGACCCGTGTGGAAAGGGCCGTATGGCCGGACTGCATGCAGCCAAATGGGTCGTCGTATAGCCATTCATCTTCGCCGTTGTGACCCGATGTGTGCAGGTGTGGATCCATACAGGTCGTACGCCGTGTAGAGTAGGTACTGGGCTTGCCAGATGCACCACGGATAGAGAAGTTCGTCGTATCCGCCGGTGNGTCGTACGCCGTGTAGAGTAGGTACTGGGCTTGCCAGATGCACCACGGATAGAGAAGTTCGTCGTATCCGCCGGTGTGCAGTAGCAAAACGTGACACCACGTCCAGACAGATCCTGCTGTCTGTGGGGTCTGCCCTGCATTTTCTGGTCTCAACTAGAACCATTCGTCGCCAGTTTGAATGAGGCTGGTCTGCAGGCACGGTGTCCACTGTGCCGTTTGCCTTTGACNGTCGTACGCCGTGTAGAGTAGGTACTGGGCTTGCCAGATGCACCACGGATAGAGAAGTTCGTCGTATCCGCCGGTGCGCAGTAGCAAAACGTGGCACCACACCCAGACAGATCCTGCTGTCTGTGGGGTCTGCTCTGCATTTGCTGGTCTCAACTAGAACCATTCGTCGCCAGTTTGAATGAGGCTGGTCTGCAGGCACGGTGTCCACTGCGCCGTTTGCCTTTGACCACTCGGCATCGTGCGGCACGCCATCAATGGTGCCAGGAACGTCAACATTGGAACGACGCATGGTGTTCTCCGATAAGTCCCGCTTCAGTCTTAATGTAGAGGATGCTCGCAGAAGGAGTTTAGCAACGCAACGATACTGCAATGATTCGTGAACGCTACGTCTTCCCGGACACCAGATGTTATGGTATTGGGTTTCGTGAGTAACGGTCACGTCTCGTGGTTGTTGAAGGCACGGTGACCACACAGCGATGTGCCAGTGAGGTTCTGCGACCCCATTTCCTAACATCTTTGCGCAGCAGATCCAACGCTATCATGCAAAAAGGTATTGCTCGTTCCCATGCAGATCGCATAACCCAGTAAACGCCATTCCTTGGTCTGCCAGGTCTCCAGAGTGGTATCCTATTGAACACGTGTGTGATATGATGGGGCGACGTTCGCACCACCTCAACCACCTGCCCAAACATTGGCTGATATACGTGTGCAGTTTCAGGAAGCATGATGGCATGTGCCTCAGGACTCTATCCGCTACTTGTGTGACGGAGTGCCTTGCCGCATCGCTGCCTGAGAGAAGAGAGTCGCGAGAGGAGGCTCTACCGCATACCATATCGAGAGAGTTTTTTGCGCGTTCTTAATCACTACTAATGTGTATGGTTAAATGAAGTTATACGCAAGGAAGGGGTTGGTTAAATAAAGTCCCACGTAAGGAAGGGGGGTTGGTGATAGCCACGTCCAGCAGTGTATGTGCTCGCAAGGTTGGCAGAAACAGTTACCTAGCTTCTTTAGTTTTCCAGAATTTATTTTATTAAAAAATCTCTAGACCTCGTTAACGTGTTTAGCATTAGAATCGNCGCCTTGTGGGGGGGGGGGGGGGGGGGGGGGGGGGGGGGGGGGCACTTGTCCTCCCTTGGAAACGGTATTTTTTCTATGAAATGTCAAATAACAATTTCTATAACAAATAAATTGCTGGTTAGCGACGTTACTTCAAAATGCAAGTCCCGGCTGGGAGGAGTACCTAATTGAGTTCTTCCTGTTATTTCAGTATTTTATTTTGATATTTGTTTGCGCATTTGTATTTAATGTTATATTGTATATTGTTAGTGATAAACAAATTAATTCATAATACAAGCAGTAGATGTTTGTTGCACGCATTTAGGGTAAAACCCAGTTGTAAATCTCACACTTCTCTGAAGGAAACTTCTTCTAATTCCTACGCCTCCTCTTGGTGACGCCCCGCATTCAATCGCAACGTACGTCGGCACTCGTCGTGGAACATTGGCGTGTATAGTACCCGGCGCTGATGCCCGTATCTCGACGGGCCAAAGAATGTGACCTACGAGGCCGGGGTCCGGTTGCAATGGCGCTTACGCGTCGGATGTGTTGCATGCCACTGCTGCTGCATTACTGCCAACACAGATAAGGGTTCTCAACCTGCGGCGTCTACATCTCGCTATCTTACACAGTACGCGTACACTCACACAGCTGAGAAATATTACAAATGCCAGATATGTTTTTTTTAACGTTTTATCCTATTTTATTTATTAACTTCAATCCATTTCCTGGTTTTTTTTTTCGCTTTGCTGGGATTGTTTATCTTTTGTATGTTTTGGTACAAAAATTATAACAAAATGTAGACAAAGATACGTTAAGAAAAATTATACTATCAACATCGTTTTGCTTTCTAACCATTATGTATCCTTCGGCCTTGTGTAAAATGTGACATGCAAAAGGCCTGATGACTCGTATATCTATGCGCCTACAAAATGACTATGAGGATATTGTTACAAACACAAAATCACAGATTACTTAAGAATATAGAAGTGAAATAGCCGCTTATATACTGCGAAGTTAAGCCGCACACGTTAGCAAGACGGCGCCACTGGTTAGCAAAATGTTGGGAACTATGTTTGCCTATCAGCGCCTGGTAACGTACTCGACAACCGGCAGCCCAGCCAATAGGGAACTTTCGCAGCATGTAGTGGCCAATCAGAGAAGGGGTACGCCCATATAAGGAACCGCCTAGCCATGCACTGAATAATTACAATCGAGCCGCTATGTTCAAGGACGTGGGTTTATTCGCGTTCACCAGTAACAACAACGAATACAATAAATTGTGTTATACCAGTTAATCATGCTCATTCAAGTATTATTCCAACTTAGGTTCCTTGGTTACCAAACCTTTTATATAAACCCGATTATTTCAATGTATGGGATTTCAAAAGTCAGGGAATATAAATAAATAATCGCCGTATGGTATCCGGGCAATGTTTTGAAAGTGTTAAGACATTAATACTGCTCTTCATAATTTGCTGGCAAAATTAAATGTAGTTACATGTCGACCTCTGTTTACATTAAAATAAGTGAAGTTAAGATAAAGTTTTTTTGAAGGTTTGATTTCAAAAGAGCCTAGTTTAAATTTTAGAATTTAATTGCACCCTGAACGTGCATAAATATAAGACGGAGCGGGAAAACCAGGAAGAGCACTAATTCAGAACCCATTTTATATTTATAAACATTAAAAAAAACATGGGTGCGTGTACTTTGTACGCGCATTAGAAGTTATACTTCTTTGGCGTGACTAAAATAAAATTTTATTACGTATGCAAATCATTTGTGTAAGTAGGAAAACAATAAAATGACCGAAGAAAAATAACTTCTGTTGCACACTAAACTTTTACCCTCAACGCGCCAAAATAAGTATAACTTAAAAAATGTATTACAATACGTCGCTAAGCAGCCAATAAACAATCCCAGAACATTGTGCATTTCCATGGCATCATACCCCTGCCACGTTCACTGTCGAATTTCGTTACACTGTGCGCACGCATTTTCCATCGCACACTAAACTTTTACCCCTCAACGCACCAAAAGGAGTATATCTTCAATAATAGTTGCAGTCTTATAATATCGCGGTTTTTTTGGCAGCAAGCTAGACTTTAAATACACTAGCCACTAGCATTTGTTCTTTGTCTGTTAGCTCTTTTGTACTGTGTGTGCTCGTGACTCGGCCAAACACTGATTAAATGTTTATTCGGTCGCACGGGGCGTTTCTAAAGAATTGTGGTTCAATGATGCTCACTCTAAGAAATTATTCGGAAATTTACCATACCAGTGTATAAGCAGAAATGGATATGTTTTCGCCTATTCATTAATTGTAGCGTTCCTACATTTGCTCAGGAAACAGTCAAAGGCGTAGGGAAGTCCCCGACTTTGTATAGTAGCGACACTAAACATTCCTATATCTGCAGCTTGATGTGTGGTATTATTACCAGACAGCGTATAGGTTAAAAACTTTCATTACAGTTTAGGAAGTTTACTAGAAATTTTTTTACAGTGTTAGTGCAACTAAAGAATTAAGTATTTAAAGTCTTCTCTGCTACCGAATGAATTCACGATATTCGCTGGTGCATACTAGTAACTAACTTAAATACGCGGCGAATTTCTGTGCAGTCAGTTCCGACGCTCAGCACGACGAAAGATAATATTAGAAACGAATGACGCTTACCAAAGAATTATTTCCGTAAAGAGTTAAATAAATTGTTTTTGAGGACTGCAGATTGCTCGGTTTTCTACAGTTTCTGTCAAGTCATCAACAACCTTAGCAAACTGTCTGGTTGCATCAACACATGTACCATGGCATCTTAATGCTCCAATGTCGAAACCTTGTAAGCACTTTCGATAAAGCTTTCGTTGTGTGCGAAAACGTAAC